>PPHD01020038.1:0-13831 GCA_002909625.1 Bambusicola thoracicus
TTTTTTTTTTTTTTTTTTTTTTTTTTTCAGGCTGTATGTTTTTGCAGTGAATACCAGCTGCTGGTATGCTAGCATTACACTTTACTTGCTGGAAGATTATCATTCCGAGCTAACTATCTAAAATAACTACAGGCCACTTCCTTTTCTTTTTTTTTTTCGTCAGAAAAATGGAAAGCTCAACAACAATACCCCAGTGATTCATTCAATTAATCTTAAAGGAAACCATGGGCCTGGTTGCCAAATATCCTTCCTTAATCCATCCTGGCTGTGGCAGTATGCTACTCACACAAAGGCTTGAGCGCATCCAAGAACTACACACACAGACTACTCGCCCCACATGCTGTTGCATGCAGTTCCCAAAAGGTTTTTTTCTCTACCATCTTTCTGACATTACTAAGAAATGATGGAGGACTTTGCTTGCAGTTCACTTAGCACTTGGAAACAATGAATTTCTCTGATCTCAGCCTTAGTGGGGGCGTTTATGAAACAGCCCAAATTAAAAGCTGCCATGAGCTGTATCTGCCCTGTAAATTGTGAGGATCACATTTTACTAAGGGTAAATATCCATTAAGCATTAGAACCTATTCCACAGCTGACTGTGATCAGCTCTGTGTATTACGTGGATGGACTTTTTACCCCTGTGATTCTCCTTTGGGATGTGCAATACCCGCTCTCATGGGGAACGCAGCCCCAGGGACAGAAAAATGTTCTGCATGTTTTTTAACAGACACCAAAATGCACCTGGTAACTGAGTACTTAGTTTTGCCAGCTTCGGTGTGATCTGAAAAATATCCCCTTGAGTCAGTATTATATTCGAGGACTTGGCAACAAATCGTCAACAGGCAACTGCTTTCTAAATGCATGTTGGCTCATGTGCAGGTTAATGTAAGCAATATGTCACCTCACCCCTAATACCCTATAGGTGTGAGGGAAGTTTGCAGTCCCCAGTCTGAAAAATAGGACTTCATTTGGAAACTGCCCAGTGGGCCTTTTTAGATAATATAATTTTCAGATGTCCATGCATTCAACACATGCAAACCATTTGTTCTGTGTAAATTCAATTCTTACCGATCCATTTATGCAGGGAACATCATCGTAATGAAGTGCCATTCCACTCGGACATGCATAGCCATTGGCAGTGCTTCCCCGGTATGGATTTGTGGATATAACTCGCCTGTTCATAAAACTGAATAAAACAAAATAAAAATAATAAAAAACAGCACTTGAACCCAAGTCTAAACGATGATTCTGTGGTACGTTCCCTGTGTCAGATTTTGTAGCCTGGAAGCACATATATTCACGTCTTCTGCAGGAATGCTGTGGACAGCTTTCCTTCTTTTGCTACTCATATGCTGCTGCTAGCAGCCAATATTACACCATGTGTTTCCATACTGTATTCTTAGAGCAAGGATAAGACGTGTGAAAGCCAGGATGGCAACAGCTGTAACTGATCGTTGGCACGTTTACATGGGAACCTGCTGATCTATGTTATAAACCAACTTGCCTGTGTCCCATAAACATTCCCTTGTTGTCTGCATGCATGAGAAGCAGGTGTTCCTGAGTGCACATGCGGTTGGGGGGGTGCAAACTAGGAATCTGGAGAAGCAAAAATCAAGCCTAGCAAAAAATTGAAATAAACAGAAAGGTGGAACTCTGAAGAAATGTAAGTCAGCACATCCATGAAAATTTGCTAATCATTTCTTCCCCAAACTCGGGGAATTTTTCATGACCGTCAGAACTTTTGGCTGTGTGGAGTTTGTGCAATGGCACTATGCTTCCTAGCTCTCCACCTGGGCAACTGTGTATACAGACACTCCCTATTCTCATTATGACTGGGTTTCACACAGTGGATATGAGCCCTCTGAAAGCTTCAAAAGGGACAGGTAATTTTGCTTTTGTTTGCTTTCCTCAGAACCAGTATTATTGCTTCTTTTACTGGAATTCTGAAGAACACATGCCCAATATCAGACTACAGTGGGATTTGTGTTCAGAGCAAAGATCTAAAAATGCAGAAAATGGAAGATTCAAGCCCAAAGGCTGTAACAACCTCAAGGGTTACTATTCTTTCCTAGCAAGCTCTGAAACTAAATGAGCTATAGAGTAAGATCCCAAATAATTCCTATAGATTCAGGTATACGTGAAAGGGAACACAAAGCTTTCTATCTCAAACAACGGTACTATTCAGGCTCTGTGCTGATATTCATAAAATATGACAAAGCCCTGCTGAAGCTGAGAGGGTCTTCTGTAGTGCTGGCGGGAGCCCAGGAATTCTGTGGTTTTAACATTTGCTTTCTTTTGGCTTTGAAATAACATCTAGTCCATTGAAATAGTTATTCCGAGGTAGACAGACCTGATCCAGTGATGGCTCACCTGAGCCACAGGAGAGCCAGGCTTGCAGGAGGGATGAACTTGCCCAGTTGAGTGTGAGCCTTTTAGGTCTGCCTCAGCCCCAGTAATGCACAGGCAGAGCATGGGTGGAATGACCACTAGCCAGAAGCTTTTCTTTTTTAAAACAAACAATAAAAAGCCTAAGATAAATGCCATGATAAAAATGGTTTTATCTCATACTTCATTGGACATTATTAAAGGGATGCATTTGTCTACTGCTTCTCGTAATGAAGAACATTACTCAATTGTTTCTGGTTAGCCTGAAGGACTACATCTGGAACTGTTATTGTGTTTCTGCTTATTTAAGTAGCTTCCTTGAAAGCAATGCATATTATACACATCTGAAAACTGGGATACTTATTAACAATATCTGATGCACCTGCCATAACTGTTTCCATCAGCAAAGGAAGCTAAACTTTATCTAAGTATCTGTAAACACTTCATGCACTAAGCCTTATTAAACTAGTTTACTGATGCTTCCACATAAGTCAGTTGCATTCTGAAACTGCTAGATGGGAAAGCCAATGGAGAAAACTACTTGGAAACAATTTTCATTCAGTCTTTCCTAGAAGCCTAATGATTCACATACAGAAAATTGATGAGAATATTAATGAAGAACCAATTATTTGGCAGAGCATCGGTCTCAGGAAAAGTTTAAGTGACTGAATGTTCACCAAACCTTTAATGACAACCCCAATTAATTTGGAATACAGATATTCATGCTAAAAAGGGTGGCAATAAGATTTTAATATCATTGTCATTTTCCCTCTTTTTCTAGGAATAGCTGAACATGGCTACTCTTGCTTATTAAGAAGCTCTTACAGACTTTTAAAGATACCCAGTGAATTTTAACTAATTTTTAATAGGGGAATTTTGCTATTTTGCAAGTTGTTTGACATTCCCTTCTAACATGTGGTCTAGTTGCAAATGTTTTTTCACTTGGCTTCAATTAATATCACATTTGTTCAGAAAAGGAAAGCCAAGCAGTATTTGGGGGCAAAAGGTTTCGATTCTGTTTCTTTCTTAAATATGGTTATTGTGAGATGCTGACTGAAGCAAAAACACATGTCAACACAGGATAAACTTTTTGAACCCTATTAACTTCGAAACAAAGATTAACATAAGTCTATAAGCAAAGTGCATTTTGATTCCATCAAAACTATCTGATTTTCACAGAACTGGGATTGCGGTAACATGATGTCACTGATTTCAATCTAAAGACATTCAAGATAGATCCTGAATGAAGCTGGGCATTCTCTCTTGCTATAGCTCTCTTAACACATAGCTAGTGAAGGAGTTTTCCTTAGTAAAACTATGAAGCTTTTTCTTTTTCTTTTTTTGGTGCTGTTAATCTCTTATGACAGGCCAATGAAGTGTGATTTTCTGATGTATTGTCACACAAATTTCACATCTGTTGAATTCGTAGGGAGTCTCATTTGGCTGAGATAAGGGATCACACCTCTCCAAACTGTCTTGTCGGGCCACTTGCCTTCTGATCCCAGAAAACCACGAGTTACATCTGCAGCAGGAGATCCAATGTGGCCCAGCCATTCCCTCACTCCTACTTCTAAACAGTCTCACCAAGCCCACGAAAAATGAGAGTCTCTTCCCACTGGAGATTGCTTTAGTGATAAAATTAATTTCCACATGCAAACTGCTCTATATACAAAGTACGTGTTACTTTTCTTAACATAGGATCAGTGATGAAGGACCAATTTGCATTTTAAACAGAATTTCTGTGCTGCACCTGAGAGTGCTTCCCAATTTCCACCTTCACAATTATAAACTACAAATAAATTGAACTGGCTTGATGTAATTCTTAATTAATCAAAAAAGGACATGAGAAAGAAACACTGAGAAGGTGACTCGCAGTTAAATTTGATGCACACTTTTAGTGGTTCTGTTAAGACACAAATATTATACAGTGAATAAGTAAATGATTGCAAACTACGTACGGATGCATTTATTTACTTTTCAGCATATTTACCCTTTTCCAGGGTTAATTCTAAGGCTTCAAACAAAATATAGCAGTTAATATGGAGACTCACTTAAAAATGAGTCAAGACATGAGTAAAGTTGGCTGGTATCTGCATTTAACAGAGCTTTAGCAAGATGCCAACAAGATAATCTTAAACACATCTACCATACTGCAATGCTGAGACACTTCAGGACTTCAAAATCTGGCAAAGAGGCTGAGGGGATTTGATAAGCTCTCTTGGCACCAGACTTAATGTGCAGATATAAATTCTCATAGTACTGAAAACAACCGCGTAGCCGAATGCCTCTCACCAGAAGGTCTGTTTTGCAGCCTGGATGACGCTTGCTGTCATTTCCACATCGATGTAGTCATAGTGCAGAGCTCCGGGGTCTGTTGAAGATCCTGTTTCTGCAAGTAACATCCCTATCCATCTGCCCATGTCTTCAGAGGAGGATGCCTGTAAGGAGAATGCAAAACCATATGTCAAGTCTTTAGTCCACCACTACAGTGAGGTAGTCACAGCATTGTTTCAAAATGCAGCATTCTTCTTGGCTGACCATATTATACAAGAGGCTCTGGTTTCTTTCCGCTGAAGTCAGAGAACCCAGGATTTCTCATTAAATCTGCTTTGCTAGAAGGACTGCACTTTAAGTAAGCCACGTGCTCATCAGCTATGATGCAAAGTGGGCAATCTCCGCAAAAGAAATAAAAATAATCATGTAAGGCTAGTGGATTTAGATTCAAGTCATGTTTATTTTAGACTTCAAAAAATTGAAAGCTGTAACTGAATTATTTTCCTAGGCAGATTTTAGTTCGGATAAATCCTGAGAATTAAATGTTATTGCCAAGTAGAAACGAATGAAAAAAACTGAACTAGCAGTAGAAACTTTAGTCGTGTTTTTTGAAAGATACAATTTGCATATGCCTACCTGATGGTGTTTATTTTCCAAGTGGCACAAGTACAAATACTTTAAATCTAATTTTTAAAAATTCAAATCTAAACAGTAGCAAAACAAATAAGTAAAAAAAAGAGGGGGAGGGAAGAAAGTGTGTGGTTCTAAATTTCTCATTCTTTTTCAATGTTTCATGGCCTTTCTGAGATTCTTGAGCTGCTTTCTTTCAAACTCTGAACTGCTCACATGCAATACAACTTGCAAGGATGGGAGATTACCATGACCTCCACTATACTTGGCCTTAAGTGGCTTTCCATTTTTTCAAAATAAAATGGACAACTATCTCCCACCAAATCCTGAACCACTTTTCAAAATCCAATTTTAACAAGATCTGACATAATTTTTTGAAGTTTCATTTTGACTTCTCAGTTATAACTTGCTCTTGAATTTGTTGTACAGTGGCATAGTCATCAAAGGCAATTTTCTAGACCATAAGGGTTTCCCACACCAGTTTGCCAGTCATCCTCAGTCAAATTCTGCTCCTTGAAATGAGATCCCATCACAGCCTGGATCCTTCCACAGGTCAGACTGACAGCTGTCCAGGCTGCAAGGACCACAGCTCTGTGCTCTTCTCTGTTCTCACACCTACAGGCATACAGTTACTGTGCAGCTAACACAAAGGTGTATAAAAAGACTCACTTAGGTTGCTGGCACAGTGTTTCTCTTAATGCAAGACAACACTTATAGGAATTCAGACTGAGCAGAAGAGGCTATTATATACAGCAAACAAATGACAGCTAAGAGCTCTAGAGTTCCCAGCAACAGTGATTCATTATTTAACTACAGCTAAGTTATTAACCCAAAAGGACCATATCTCTGATAAAGAAGTGTGCCTAGAAAGGGGAACAGAGAATTTAGCACCAGGTCAAAGGAAGGTCAGTGCAGGGAAAGCATCTTACAGACATTTCTGAAGTGCATTATGTGACTTGTTCCTAAATCTTCTTACTTCTTTTGCCTACAGCTTCTATCTTTCTTTCTCCTTCCAGTATTTATTACCCATCTCTACAATAACATTACTCCACAGATTTTTGGAAATATCATGTTGTTTGACAGTGCTTCCCTAATTTAGCTTGTGGTTTTCTCTGTAAGTCAGAGCCTTTAGAGCCACAGCACCTCAAGCACAGCAACCTCCTGTCCGTTTCGAAGCAGCCGGAAGGTCAGAGGATGCTTTGAATCCAGTCCTGGGATGACTTCACATCCACGGAGA
Organism: Bambusicola thoracicus; assembly: GCA_002909625.1. Taxonomy (NCBI): domain Eukaryota; kingdom Metazoa; phylum Chordata; class Aves; order Galliformes; family Phasianidae; genus Bambusicola; species Bambusicola thoracicus. Next base: position 6,527 of record PPHD01020038.1, read on the forward strand.
GGGATAGAAACAATGTGTGTCTTCAGATCTGTCCTGTCCTTGTGGAAAATGAGTTTATTGTCTTTCACTCGGCACCAGCGCTCACGCCAACGGTTATTTGAGAGCACATTGAGATATCCTGCAATGAAATGAAATGTGAGATGCTTTACTCCTAAGTTTTTTTCGAAAAGCAAACAAACAAAACAAACAAAAAAAGCCACTTATTTTCAAAATAATGCTATCACTTAAACAAATTATTTGTCTTATAATACACACAGCTGATGTGCTCATATAGCTCCTTATAGAAGACCCACCTGCCCAGTTTATAATTGCTATATAACCATGACTGCCCAAATCTTCTGGGAAAATCACAATTCCTGTTATGTAATTAAGTGATGACTTAACTTCTGTAACTTTCACAGTATCTTACAGACCTTCAAAGATTCCTCCACTCAATGTCTGCTTGGCCCAGAGGAACAGATTAGCACTGCTAGGTTTACACACTGATGCTAGCTTCTCTGATTTCATTTAGAAAGCAGAATGCAACATGCTTAAATAAGAATTTAATGGGTCAGTATTCATGTTGACAGAAATAAATTAATATTCACTAAAAACTCAAGAGTTAAATACATACGAAGTTAGCTAATTTAGCATAACTTTAAGACGTGTGGGTTTTTTCCCCCTTTTTTCCCCAACAATATATCATAAAATCACAGAACAGAATCATGGTATCATTAAGGTTTGAAAAAATTTATAAGATCACCTAGTCCAACTGTCCACCTACCACCAATGTTGCCCACTAAATCACGTCCTTACAACAAATCAAAATGTCATGAATAAATAGTATTTTAAACAAACCCTTCCTTCCTTATCATTCTGTATGCCAGATGTAGGCAGTATCTAGGCATATAAAGTCATTAAATAGGCAGAGTTACTCCTCCTTAGTCTCATAGCAGTAATTACTCTAAACATCAAAATCAAGACAATGAATGTCCAATTTATCTGTCCTGTCCCATTTGTAAACAATAACAACAACAACAAAAATGCCAACTATTTTTTACTTTTGCTTCCTCACTACAGGTACATGAAGTTAGTATGCTCCTGTTTCCAAACAGGCCAAGAAGAAATGATACTTTGCACAGACCAGGATCTATGTAAAAAAATTTTTCCTCTATCTCAGGTCTGATTTTCATTTAAGCACTTAATCATGCTGGATAGCTATCTCTTTGGTTTTCATTAAAGCTATGACTTATCATTATTTTTTTCTGGATTTCCCTTCCAACATTATGATTCTAATGTCAAAGCGTGATCCAACAGGATATAGCAGATCAGAATTGCTCACAACTTGGAAGATGCTGTATAAAAGAGGATGTGCTCAGTTCTGTGATTTTGGCTCCTTGTCATGATCACACTCTCCAACTCTCTTCCCTCCTCCTCTAACAAAAAAACCCTGTATAGCTGTGTATTATAATAGAATCACTAGAAATGGAAAACCCTTCATGTGCAAGCCAGATGGCTAGTTTTGAAGAGTCTTTTTTTCAGACATTACTTTTCCCCATCCTCTGTTCCTAACGCAGCTCTCAGAAAAGTTCTTCTAACTCCTCATATTTTGCTTAAATAAGCAGGACTCTGTATTCTTCCTCCACAATAGCCTTACTTAAACCTTCAAGACTTAATGTGACCAAAATGCCTTGAATGTGTTTCCAGTTGGGGCATTAGCACTTCAACTTAGTTTGTATGGCCAAAGACCAGTGATGCTGAGAGAAGAGCCTTGCTATGACTCTGAGCGCAGGTGGGTTTCTGTTTCTGTTTCCACTCTAGCTGGGTGTCCCCCGCGGTGTGATTGGGCTTTTCCCTTTGTTCATGTAAGACAGAACATTCTAAAGTGTAAAAGCCTTCAACTGTGGAGCAACCTCCCTGAGGGCATTGCACTCAGACAAATTTCTGGTGGTGAGAAACTCCTGCAAAGACTTCCTGAGATGACTAAAGCCTGGACACTTAAATTTTTCTATAAAATTTGCAAGTGGTGTAGCCAAATGCAGACAACAGTAATGGCTATATTTATGCCCATATCTGAAATAATGGTAGAAGTACTCAGAATTAAATTGTACAGCTGTGCTTAACATCTCACATAATATGGAATAATGAACGGACTATGAGACCCAGGAAGTTAGAAGTTTTATGGAAGTCAGATGGTTTGGACAGTGCATCTGACTGGACACAGCTTTTCCCAGCTGTACCTTTGCTTGATAAATCACATCTTTACTTAGTTGATATACAGACATATGCACACACTTATTTAATCAAATATTTCTTATGGGAATTATTCTCAAAGTGGCCTTGAGAACCATCTGCAATCTATGAAGTTCTCACTGGTGGTCCATGAATCTTCTTCTTTTGCACTGGGCTAGCATCTATTACACTTCATGCACCAAGGATTTCTGCCAGCTGCTGCCTAATCACAGATTTCTGGGTTTCCCAAGATTTCCTAATCAATTAAAGGGGAAAATTCCAAGCCAAATTCAAAACCATGTGCAACTGCTTCACAGTTCTCCTGCTATGGTTTTGGAAAAAAACCATTTGAAAGATTGGAAGAAGGATAGGAACAAACTTGTTCACATAAATGGGCATTACTTAATATTGGAGCACCAAAAGGCAAAGAGGAGAATGTCAATGCATTGTGTTGTTCAAAAATACGGAGCCGTGAGGACATTGGCTAAATGCATTACAAAAAGTCCTAAATAGCAGGCAAATATTAATAGCTCAGATACAAAACAGACATTTTCTGTACGTCTTCTCTTAGGCACTTTCTTGGTGTTGCAAAGCACTACCGCTGTCATAAACAGTGATCAACATTAGCAGTTAAAATAGCTTTCTAGAAATTTGCCCAATAGGCACCATTTTAGGAACCAACAATTAAAGTCAAATAACGTCAGCTGAGGCCAGGTGGTTGCTGTCATCATTGCCATTGTGTATAAGCTCAACAAAAAGACTTGATTCCTTCCCAGGAACCTTATTCTAAAATGAAGTGTAAATTTATTTTATAATCCAACCTATAGTCATTTTATACCTATTGGTTTGAAAACAGCTCTTGTTTCCTTCAAAGCCTGTGCTACTCTTTTATTTAAAAAGGCTCTTTAAAAAAACTCTTAAAAAAAAAAAAAAACTCCTTCAGACTCTTTTAGAATCATAAGCTCTTGATCACCCTAGTCTTTCAATCTGAGTTCACCTTTCTGATGCAGAGGTAAAAATTGCAGCAGTGAAAGCAAATTCATGGGACTTTCTAGGGTAGAATGTTAAAAATTTTTAGTCACAAGCTGCCTTGAAGACCCAAAAAGAAAAAGAACTTACCGCATGTTGGAACATCTTCTTCAGCTGATGAGGTCTGTTCATCTGTTGATGGCTTTTTCTTTCCTAAACCAATGATCTTCGTTATTTTTTTCCCTGTTACTTTAGTCACAGTGCCCTTGGCTTCTGTTTTTGAACTTTTTTTCCTCTTCACTATTAAGAAAGCAAAAGTTTGCATTTTAGTGTGTTTAAATTATATAGTTAACAGAGAAAACCTGAGTTAAAAAAGTAGCTTTGGCGAACAATGTAAAGTAAAAAGTACAGTTGCAGTCTGCCATGAGATAAACATTATATGTCCTCCCGAATACTGATGCCTATAAATCACTGTTTTGCTATAAAAATCATGGCATTTGGAAAGTAAGAAAAACAAAATTCAAACTTCCAACTTAATTTCATCTAATCAAGCTTGAAGTCTCTTTCCAAAGCGGTCATTGTGTAAGTTATCAATATGAACTAACTATTTAGCTACTACACAAGAGAATAAAAATCCAGCCAGATGATCAGAAGCCATTCTAAACATTTATCTAATAAAAGTCAACAATTAATTAACAATGACATTATATGCTTGCCTAGCAAAAATGGCTCTGTTGTTAAGGAATCTAATCACAACAGGCCTTTTAGAAAGACAAGACTTATAAATTAGCTATTTACAATTAAATTAGTGCAATCAGTATAAGCACTCAATGATCAAAGGTTGGCACTTTTTGTGATCATGATTACTGATCACAAAAAAGACAAAGCTTGCTGAAAGGAGAGATTTTGCTAACATCCAGTCTGTGCACTGAACCATGTTGAGCTACTGAAGGTAACATGGCAAAGACTGTGGATATCACTTTTAAAAGTGAATACCTGACTAAAATCCTAACTAGCAGAAAAATAAGGAAAAAAAGTTTCTTAAACAGAATTAAAAAAAAAAAAAAAAAAAAAGGAAAAGACAACTTATTTGCAAAATAAAACCAAAATAATGAAAGAATCTTTGTTTCAGAAATGACATTCAGTCAATTTGGATTCCATCAACAGAGCAAAAGTCAATCTGTAAACTGACAGGGTAGCAAATCTTCCCATGTAATTGCCCTGATTTATGATTCTGATGGAAATTACATGTAGGATAGTTACTGATTGAGCTGCTGAAAGTTTACCCCTCACATCCTTATTTCCCTTTGCTACTTCTCCAAACAGAAAATTTAGTGGTTATGAGCTTGTGTAAAACCAAGGACAAAAAGAACAACATGTTCACATGAAAAATAATTATCAGAAATGATGAACTGGGAAGAGGAATGCATGGAAAACAGAGTAGCAGTTTGGTACTCACAAGGGCATAATTTATCATGTTTAGCTTAATTGCTAGCAAACATGGAAAATGATTTAGTAATTTTATCTGTGGCCAAGATCATATAAATCTTCCACCTGCTACATGCAGCGCTGAGGGGAAAAAGGCGGGTTTTGGGTGTGGATGGGTTTTTTTCCAGCAAACACCAATCCAGATGTTCTGGCTGCCTAGCAGCACATGCCCCATCAGCATGCTTCCTGCAGGGCACCTGAGCCACTGGTCACTCTGGGACATCTTGGACAACACCCGGGTTTGGACAGCATCTGACAGAGGAGCTCAGTGGGCTGCAGAGATTAAAACCTGAGCACTGGGCTTTCTGAAATCTTAGCAGTTATGCTGTGAAACATAAGCATGTACTGCAGCTTCTGGAAACCACAATAACTGGCATTGTTCCATTCTGTTGGGCACGTCAGAGATCTGAATGGTGGGGAAATGCTGGAAAAATAACACAGGAAGAAGATAGCGGGAATGAATAAAAAGGCGAGACAGGGCTGGCACCAAAGCCAGTATCGACACACTGTGTTTCCTGCAGCTCATGTTACACTTGAGCTTCACAGCTGCAGAAAAACGTCAATTTTGTGCCATCCAGATGATACTACTGCTACACAGCATGTGAAGGAAATCACACAATTTCCTTCGTTCAGGGGAGAAAACAAAGGGTGTGGAGGTGAGAGCACAGACGTTGAGTTTTCTAGATATAAACTCAGGCAAAGTTTGGGATGTGTCTCTGATAACAAGGATTAAAAGATAAGCATGGCTCCAAGGCAGCACATTTAAAACTACATGAATATATACACACAAACCCACTGATATAACATGATTATGTACATTGCAGTAAATTAATCTATATAATCATCCATAATACTTATTTTTTTATGTGTGCAGACATATGCATATAAACTGAGATACATATTCATATATATATATAGTATGTATGATCCTCTTCTTCTAATATGCAGGGATAGGGTTTGTTTTTTTTTGCTTAAAGTCTATACATCCACTACTTATATTTCCACTGTACAGATAGAGTTACCATAAGCAACTGTTAGTTGCCTATAGTGGTCGCTCTTGTCCTTAAAAAACTGTACCTCTGAATAGACAAAAAGCCAAATCAAAATTTCTATGTTCTGTTTCTTTATACTAACACTGATTTTTCCCACTGAGTAGTAAGTCAAAAGCATTACTATTGAAAAAAAAAAAAAAAAGCAGATGCATCTCTCTTCATATTTGCACATATTCTTTGCAGCAGGCATCTCTGTATTTGAGACATACCTTGTTCTTTTCCATTGCACACTGTGGTGATGCCATTTTCCACAGCACCCTCCCCATCTGAGCTCGGTCTTTCAGATGACAACTTCTGCAGGGACAAAGAGATCAGTTGCCCTGCCATAACACGTTGTCACCTTCACCATATTAAGTCTCATCAGTCAATTTAAATTAAGCTTGCTATGAATAAAATAGTTTTCAAGCGCGGATACACTTGGAAGGTAAACAGAAGTTGGCAGAATGTTCAGTTTTATATCATTTTTTACAGTTCCATATAGAATTTAGAATAGCACAGAACTCACAAATTAAGTCTACATCAAAAGATTTTCCTTCTAAGTGAAAAAATCATTGCACTTTATGTTCTAAATGCATTACAAGATTGTGCAGTGTCTCTGTGAATTAATCTAAGCAACAAACAATCTACTAAACAATGAATGTGGATCAGATAAGACAAAGTTTAAAATGATTTTTTTAAGAAATACTTCAGACATGCATTTACAATTATAACTTGTCAGAAAATACTGCATTCCTACCTGGTGCTTAAATATTTTCAGTATTTGCAAAATAGGGGCTTTTGAAATAGATTTTTAGCACCAACTATCCTGTAATTGCTGTGTATGGGATACAGGACGAGGTGGGATAAAGATTATGCTGGCACCCCATTCTTCATGAGTGGTGGAACCATGAAGATGTACAGAATATTTCAACAAGAAACCATGGAAAAGTTCTTTTAAGGTGAGCATTTTAGAATGCAACTATTTATTGATATTTTGATTTACTTTGTTAATGATGTGCTGGTGCTTGCAAGTATGCAGACACAGCTGCTTTGGGCTTGTGCACAGAAAACATCTGAGCTACTGTGAAAGATATTTTGCTCTTAGTTTCCTGGGTAAATGCAACATAACAATAATGACTGCAGTGTGATGCCACCAGGGGGACAGACCATGTCTTCAGAAATTAGTGATGAAACCTCTGTGGTCTGAAGAACATCCCCTAAAGCATGCAGTGTCTAGCAGAGCCTCAGTAACAGTTGTGAGAAAGTTAGCATTAATCATTTTGGTAACTTTACCTTTTCCAGCTCTGTCTTGTGTACTGGAGAACTAGACAATGGCCCGTCTGAGTCCACTGTGCCCATACAGTTGCTGCACACATCTTTTATAACCTTAGGAGCAAAGGCAAAACCTATTAATTACTTACCAAATACAAATTTGAGAAATTATGTATGAATGTGAAGAGGAAACGGAAAGGAGAATCACACAAGCACTTAGTAGGCCGGCAGGTTAGAAAAGCAGTGATGTGAAAATCCTTCTGTCCACAGCAGTGCGTCAGGCAGGCTGCCACTACGAAGCTCTCATACTGCTTTCCTGAGCCATTTCATGTGC
>PPHD01020039.1:0-13830 GCA_002909625.1 Bambusicola thoracicus
TCTTCTCTTCTCTTCTCTTCTCTTCTCTTTCCCGAGGTGGAGATTTTGTGCATGGGGTGTTTGGTGGGATCAACCATGAGAAGAGAGGCAATCGGGTGAGCAATGGGCTCTGGGGCTAATTATTGCTCTACAGGTAATGATGCTTCCCAGTCTGTATGGGATGCTGGCTGCTGCACCCATATTCGCTGTTTGAAATATAATAACCCGATGGCAGGATGTTGTTTTATCTCCCAGATCAGCTCCTCACATTCAGGAATTAGATCACCTGCTTGAATCTGAATTTTCACCAGCATCACCCAGCTGTTATATCCCTGCCATCACCCAGCTCTCCTGGTCTGCAGCTGTGTAACAGGAAGGAAATTGAGCTCCAGATCTTGGTTGGTTTATCTCAGGCACATGAAGATCCAGTAAGAAAGTCTTAAAAGTTTATGCCACATTTGGGCCTACTGGATTTTCTAATGGTTTTGAACAGCATTTTGTAAACTCTGCAGTCCTGGATGGAGCAGAACAGTGAATCCAGAACAACTACTGAATGTAAGAGAAATATTGCTAATAGATCCAGAGACACACTTGTCCGTGGCAGATGCCACCAGTATCATTTTATTTCAATTTGGCAAAATTAAATTCTAGTTAACAATTAAAAAAAATGGTATTTGGACTGAAATAATTATAATAAATGCAATTCAGGTGCTCTTCTAAGAAAGGAATACTGAGTATAAAATAATAATAAATATTCTACACAATCTTTGTAGGGTTTTTTCTTACACTTAGAGGAAAAGTGCCCAGAAACAAAAAACTGTGTACTGTTTCTTTCTGAACTGTCTCCATATTGTGCATCTCTGACAGATATTCACCTCTTTGCATAGCTAAGCCTTTCCATTAATGTCTGTCTCTTTGCTGATATGGTGGCTGTGCCTTATGAGAGCACCAAGCAGAACGAGAAGCACATCTGTTTCACTCCATAGTCTATGCAGAATTAAGGTCTGCCATGCCTGACTGCTCATTAATATTATACCTTTAGGGCAGCAAGGCTCGTGGCTGGCTGGTGAAAAAATTGTTGGAGGTGCTTGCTGAGGTCAGAGTCAAGAAATAGAGTGAGACAGGAGGAGGTCTGAAATAAGGACACTTGGAGTCCATGATGCAAAAACTGTTCCCAGCCAAGATGTGAGCTGAGCCAGTGCACTCGTTGTCCCTGGATTTAGCAGCAGGTAGCCACAGCTTTATGCTAATACAGTGTATGGTGCTCAAAGAAACTAATTTGGTTGATTTTGCTGGAGAAATTCACAAAATATGCAAATGCTGTGAGTCCTGCTCATTTCTGACTGATGCAATTCATACAAATTCCAATTTTTGTTTCCAATTTCCCTTGACTAGCTTTTTCTCTCTGCCTGTGGCCTGTATGGAGCCACTCTTGCACACAGTGTCCCTCTTCTGAACAAGAAGTTTTTACCGAATGTGGAAATTTATAAAGATCAGATTAACTCCCAACCATAGGAAAAAAAAAACAAACAAAAAAAAACAACAACAACAAAAAAAAAAAAAACACAAGTTTAGGACTTGTAAACACCACTATCTGAATATGTTACTCTTTCCAGAAGCCGGCTTACATTTAACTAGTTCTGGATTGACCAAACTGTAGATCTGTAATTTTATTTTTTTGCATAGTATTTCTTATGTCTTTGCTCTGGTAGCAGGATTAACATTCTTCATTCTGTTTTTATGACAACATCTTCTCAAGTTGTTAAAAGTCAAGATTCACTGTTGGAATTTGAAGTGCAGAACAATCCAAGTCTGACTTTCCTTCAGTGTTTGTCTCATGAAATCTATTTAATTGGTTCAATGAAACATTACCCATTTTGATTTACTCCTACTTTGTATTTGTCTTTGTGTTGATGTATATGACTATATGTCAATGAGGACTTCAACCCAATCTGTACATCAGACTCAGTAGGCATGTACTGTCAAACAATAGGATTTTTTGCGTTAATCAATCAATAAAGAAGGTATATCTGACCTGTTTATACAAAGTTTATACAACAATTATTCAGTGTCATAGACAATTTTCTCTGTAGCTGAAATGATCATTGCAGTCTTGGAATGAATGAAATCTTAAATTCAGCACACTTGATTTTCCTCTTGGGATTTTGTTCTCTCTCTGTGGGAATAAATTTCCAGCTAAGAAAATTAGAACATTAGGTAAGGACACTGAAAAAATCTATTATCTACTGGAAGTGATCAGCGACAAAACTTCAAGTTGATCAAGATAACTAGCAGCAGTTCTTCAGGAAATTAGGTGAGAATTACAGTAAATAAGGCTTATACAAAAAATGCAAACATTATATGAACATGCAAATTGAATGAAGAATTGTTCATGAGGTAAGTGGAATAAGACTGCACCGTTTAGTCGCAGTTGTTGAGCACCATACTTCATGAATGGTGAGAATGCATCGGAGGGAATCCAAAGGCGGAAAACAAGACTGCAGGTCCAGAAATCTTGACCTACAAGCAGAGATTGCGTTAATTGTATTGGTTAACTTTCAAGGAGAAAAGACATCAGGGAGATATGATAGTCCAATCTTCCAGGATGTCAAGTGTTGCTGAGTAGTATCTTCTCCATGCCAGGGCAAAAAGTTAATTGACTGAGATAGCAGTAAGGGAAATTTAGGCTAATCATACTAACGATTTCTAATAGTTTGAAACAGACTCTGGTATTGATCATCTGAAGAGTTTATATATTCTCTGTCACTGAATGTTTTTAAGGCCAAGACATATATAACTGAGAGAAATGAGTAAGAGTTGCAAACAGTCCTCCCTGACTTAGGGAGATGATTTTGCAGCTCTTATTGAGGGTTTTCATATAGCTCATTCTGCAACTAAGACATACCACGCTGTGCACAGAAAAAATCATATGCATGTGAACTCTTAATTTTGACATGTGTCCTTTCTTTGTGCTTTGAAAACTTGACTCAGAGGTCCTTTCAATTAAAACTGGCCTCACTGATATTTTCAGAAAGGTTTATTCTAGGAAAGGATTTCATTTCTCCATCTATCTGTGGAAGATGGAGAAACGAGATTTCAGATTCTTGGAGGAGAGCTTTGCCCTTTTCTGTCTTGTCATTTTATCACTTGTACTACCATAATAAAAATAATTCCTTGCAGATTTAGTAAACAATCAAGCATGCATACATTTCTGTGTTGCTATTTTGGTGAAATAGAGTTTTACCTAGATAATAAAACATTTACCTTGCATAAATTAATCTTCTCTTATGGTGACAGCAAAAAAATATTAATGTCTTCTAATTACTTCTAGTTTACTGAGATATTTGGAATATCTTTTCTAAATCATTGACTTTTTTTTTACAGATTAAAGTTTTATGTGTTTGAGCACAAAAAAATAAAAAATTCAGCTGCAAGAACAAATTCTCTGATGACATGAAAGCATTATTAAAAAACTCCAATAACCTCTAGAAACATAAATGGAATATAAGAGAAGCATTCCTTTACAAGAATCAATTGGCAGCAGGCTTTTGACAGAATTTGTCAAATCTATTTTATTTCTAAAGCGTGATGTGAGTTAATATTGATTGCCATTTTAAAATGTAGCTTGTAGGCTGCTCAGTTCCACTGTGCTGCCAACATTGTCATTCTCAAGGTTTGTTTTTTCAGTGCTCTCAGATCACGGAGGCTACTGGAGCATGTTAGAGTTGGTAATAACACAACTAGCTGATAAACAAAAGTTGTCAAATATCAGCAAGGGAGACTGGTGGGGAGCAGTACAACTAACTACCTGTGTCTAGGCTGTAAGCATGTAGAAAGCACCAATTAAAATCTATTTAAGGAAAAATATATATTGTAACAGCAGTCTATCCTTGCTATTAATTCTTTCCCCAAGATGCCAAGAAAGAGTAGTGTCGATCAGGTCTCTGATTTTGGATTTTGCAACCTGACTGTAAATTTCAAGGTTTTAATTAAAGAAAAAAGAGACTATTAACCACTGTTTTTTTTTTTTTTTTTCTTTTCCAATATTTACCTCACTACTCTTAAATGAAACTGATTTCTCTTTTGTCTCTGTTTTCTGTTGGTCTCACTTGCTTCTAACTGGAACTGCCCTGAATACGCAGTAGAGTAGATAAGATAATCCAGCTTTCACGTTCTGGTGTCCCCATTCAGACCCAGCTGGTGTGCCCTGTGGCTTCAGCCCTCAGCTCTGCAGGCAGAGGTGCTTGGGAAGTGCTTGCAGTGCAGCATTTCCCTCACTCCCTGAGGCTCACATCTTACAGGGAGCGCTTTTTGAAGGCAGGAGGGCAATCAGAGCCCACTGCAGAATTTGGCTTAAAATGCTGGAAAGACAACAGACCTCAGGCTGTGCAGTCACACTTCTTTGGCAACCCACAAATAAACAGAGATGGAGCTAAAAATGGTAGGTGGACCTACAGCAAGGCAGGAACCAGAGCTCCTTTCTCCCAGTCCTGAGCTGGGAGGATTTCCTTTATGGGCGAAGTAAAAGATTCACAGATGAAATCATCTCTGCCTCATTCTGTCAAATGTCTTGACATACTCGACACAGCTTTGCAAACCTGCTGGGCTTCCATTAAATCACTGCTTTTCAGGGGAAGATTGTTGAGCTGCAAAATTTCTTGGCTGGCAGAACATCAGGAGGTCATGTAGCACATCACTGTCCAGACAAGTTACAGCTTCAGCCTCAGAACTGTCTTATGTTTGTGTATTTTTTTTTCCTATCCATGAGGATGTTTTTCTTCTTACAGGGGGAAGGCACAGAAGCACAAGACACTTGTCTGTATAGAGTGAACTCTTTGTTAGCAAATATACTTTTCACTCTCTGCTGATTAAAGGGGCAAAGACCCCTACACTCCCTATGATTGCCAGCTGTATTACTTCAGAGAAACATCACCCTAAACAAAAAAAGTCACTCCATGATGTGTGTATGCATGGAGTGATTTATTTTAAAAGTATGGTGTATTAACAGAGCTTCAATCCATGTGCTCTTTCTCTGATTGAGAGGAATTGCTATCTCAGCACATGGTCTTGTGAATGTAATTTGCACTTGCTTGCCAAATGACATGAAACTCAACTCTGTACCCCCATCCCTGTGAGCTGTCTTGTTAAAGTGTATTTGGGCTGCAGGAGCTGATCTGCAGAAGTCAGATGAAGCATCAGAATTATCAAACACGTCTGAAAACATGGAGAAAATTTCCTGCATAGGGGAATCTTTAAACACACTCCCTTCACTTCCTCTGAATGCTTAATCCTATTTAAATAACTTGTCAAACATGCCTAGTCATCAGCAAGCAGGTGTCCCTACAGAGATTTTCAGGTCTAAGTTATCCTACGTCTGTGTAAGGATTTTTTTCCCAAATATTAAACTTTCAGATTTCAGTGATGATGTGCTCTGATGCACGAATTGTTCTGTCTGCTTCAGGAAAAAAGGCTCATAAAGAAGACAAATGCACTTGTCAACCAAATCATCTAGCTGATTATATACTTCCAGTTTCACCTGTAAGAGATTAGGGTTGCATAAATTAATGTGTCCCTGTAATTATATATACAGATACCTGTGATTCTTTCAGTTCCTCAAAGAAGGATGTCTAGTTTATGTTGTCGCTGTGGTAGTGCAAGTGCATCGGCACCAAACAGGCTTCAATCTTAAGCTTAAAAAAAAAAAAAAAAAAAAAAGTTGATTTAATAACAGAGAGAAACTTTGAGAATCAATTGTGAGCAATTGTCTGGCAGTGCCTATGTTTTATTTCTAACTGTGAACAAGCCAATTACTGTGACTATGGATAAGAGAGAGCTTCAGGCAGCACTAGTCTGTCCTGTTGCTGCTGGCAGTACTCAAGGCTGCAGAAGTAAGTGAGGGCAAAGCTGAATTTCTGGATCAGACAAAAAGACCCGTGCACGCTGGTTTGGTTGGGACAATGCTGCTGTTTTTTTTTTTCACAGTGTCATTAGTTCTCCCAGAATGCTCTTTCCACGATTTAATCATTCAGGACATTTGGGCTTCTGTATTCTACAGCTAATCTAAAAATAAATGCTGTGTTTGAGGCATTAGTCTAGCCCTGTATTTCCTAGGGAGCAGCTGTCCAGCAGTCTTGTGAAAAATTGCATCTTTTTTTTTAAGAGCAAATGCAAAACCAAAACAACAAACTAAAACAAGACAAAAAACAGAAAAATTCTTTTACATATAAAGAATATAAAGATATTCACAACAGTAAGAAACTGGGAGGCAGGAAGAACAGCTAAATCCAAGACCTTTCTATGGTGCTGACAGCTGGAAAGTTGGCTCTGGCACTATTTTAAATGCTTCTTCTTCTTTCATCTGCATATTTCACAACCATGAAAAAATGAAAAAATTCGGAACCTATTTTTTGGAGTTTAATTAAGCCTGTAATAACTGCAGATGTATTATCTATGGTGCACCAGTTATTCAAATGTATCTTTCAGCACATTTTCACACATTTTGGAGGTATTCTTGGTTGTTATTTTTTGTAGATGCATTTATTTCTAGTGTTGGTCACAGTGGTCACATCGGCCTCTCAGCTGCATGGAGCATTTGTCATTCAGGGCATGTGATCTCCTTGGTGACTTGGCTGGTCTCTGATCAGACAGCTGAAATGATTATAGCCAGAGATAATTAAAATAACAAATGACAAACAGTGAATAGCAAACAAGTGTCCAACCATAATCTGTGCAGGTACAGTGGGGTTTGCATGGGATACAGATACTTGTATAAATGGCTGTGGCCAAGCAGTTGTGCAAACAAGCTGTTTGCATGAATGTTTATAGCTAGAAAACAAGAAGGGGCATGAGCACTGCTGAAATAGGTACTGTGAATCTCAGTAATGCAAACAGTGTTCTGGTGGCAGCTCCAGTTGGCATTATTTGTTCAGGTCACTGTGTGGTCACTTTACTTTGGAAGGCAGTTGGAGGTTTGTTATTTAAACAGGAACACAACCAGTTTTTATAATAACCTTTAGTCAATATCAGTCTTTTTCTTACAGGATTGAATTTGTCAGCTATTTCAATTAGATCCTTTAGATGTCAGCATTAATAAATATTATTCAGTTGGACAAAATGTCATTCCAATGGGAAAACTTACTCAGTACTACCAATGACATCTAATGCCTTGCAAACTTTTTGTGTGAATACATGCATTCATGCGATGCATGAATGCAAAACAAATAACAAAAACCTCCAAACCAAAATATATTTTTGGTAGTCTGAACTTTATGAAAATGCTGCATTTGGTTTCAGCTCCTTTTGTCTTCTTTTCATAGTTTACCCCACCCAATTATGTTACTCATCTCAACTGTTTCAAATACCAAGGTGGGAAATTCCCCAAGAAACAGAAGGGGTTTGAGGCACACGGGCAGGCAGATGTGCCTGGTGCTAAAGAAACATTTTTCATCGCAGCAGCCTGAAAGAAACATAAGGCCACGAATAACACTGGGAGGAAGAAGAAGGAGAAATGGTTCAGCTAGAAACACCAGGACTGGAGCCTGCCCTCTGTGTTTCATTTCCATTCTGAGTTCATCCTAAAGTGTTTTTGTTACATATATATATATATATATATAATGGTTGATTGTTGGTAAATTAAAAGATCACAGAAGACAATAAACAGATCTCCAGTTTATACCAATCATTCATTAATTTTTGGACAATGTCACATTCTAAAAAAGAACTCCTGAACTCCGGAGTGACCTCTTTGCTTTTCACTCACCTATTTTGTGTACCCTGTAGTGTTACAACCTCAAACTAACAACATCTGCTAGCAAGATCTCTCTTGCAGAAATGCCAGTAGTAGACATGACCATCATGTCTGGCTAAGGTGAATATAAACAATACAATGGCAAGCATGTAAACCAGGTAAGTGCATTTCCAAGTATGAATAACATCTGGTACCTGCCTGACACCAGCACTTTGTGCAAGTTTGCCTTCTCTTATAGACTGATGAATTTTTTAAAAACATGGTAAATACCTGGAGGTAATTTAAATTAGTAGTATGGATCTTGTATAATGGATTTGGTATTGTATACATATTCATATTCTTCTTCAGAACAGATTTCTTTCTACTCCTCAGAGAGTGAGAGCCTCACTGTTAATCACTCTATTTCTGATTATGAATTCTAGCAAATGAATCTCAACCATTTTTTTAAACCGAAATTTTTGCCTGCCAGTCAAGACGAGTCAGATGGGAAATGAAAAAGTTAGGATCACTGACTAAAAAGAACAAATATAATCTATATGCATACACCCAAGTCTTGGTGTATTCTCCAGGAGGTTAGCTGCATCCAGATGGCAGCAATTCACAAGGCTTTCCTCTTTAAAGAGAAATGCTTTTAAAATGCCATTCGCTTATGGTAATTGGCTATACCAACAGGTTAAAATATCTCTAAAATGAGTACTCCAAAAGGGAATGTTTGATGGTCACAGTGGCCCCAATGCCATACCTCCAGCATCTCTCTTCACAACTAATGTGGAAAAGAAATAAAACACAGCAACCTCCCTCTGAAGAGAAATTTCTGCTTGTTGCTTACAGTGCCTTTATTTATGTAACAGCAGGAACTCCCAGCTCTAGGCACTGATACCACCACGGGCAACATGCTTCAGGAATAGAAAAGATGGCTAGTCCTTGCCCTAATGATTTTCAAGTTGATGATGCCACCAAATGCTTGAGAAAAATAGAAAGACAAAGGTCAAGTGGCAGGAGTAAGGACCTCAAGCAGGGCCCTGGCAAAACAAGGATTAGAAAGCTCTCTAGTCCCATGCAGCACGACTTTGAATCAATAAATGCTGGTCTGCCGCCTCTTGGAACTGCTAATCTAAGATGTTAAAAACAATCCTAGCGATTTAACACCCAGTTGTGTGATAACCCCTGCTGTTTTGAACCATGTTATCTCATGGAAACACCTTTTCAAGCTCTAAGAATTATGTAGCACTTGCCCCTAAAGTCTTGATAATTGCTGCCAGTTACACCTTTGGATAACTCAGCACTCCATTTGAAGTAGTCCTAAATGTTCCTCTTGGAGTAATACAGAGAAGTGAGGTCACAAAGTAAATGCATGGGCATTTATCTAAAACAAAGGCTGCACATTTCTAAGGGCTTTCTTTATTCAGTACTGCATCTCATTTTTTTTTGTCCTTACACTGGAAGGCCAGGACAATGGACACGGCCAGATTGCAATCTGCTTATCATTAATAACAGCAGGTGGATCTTGTAGCATAAAACATTTCACTAAATTTGAAAGCCCCTCTGTTGTACGCTTTTTAACCTCTGAGTATTTGAATTATCTCACTGAAATAAATGAAGTCACTCATGTTAACTGCAACACACATACAAATCCAAACAGAATCTCTGCCACTGGAAAACAAAGGCTACAGCAGCTCCTTTTATCTCATCTTTTTTTACCTGCCCGTCAGTAATTCAGTATCTCGTCTCTTCCTGCATATAGTTACCACAGAAGCTTTTGGAGACAGATGTGTCTCTGAGTTAGTGCCCGATTCTGACTTTCCTGTTTTCACACTACAGCAATGAAAAAACAGGAAAGAATCTGGGCAATTGAAGTCACAGGTGGATTTTATAACAGCACCATATGTCGTTTGCTTGTTCAGATAAATGTCTTCTACACTTGGGCAATTTCTTTGGACTGTTTATGTTATTCACAGTTAAGTAGAAAATCCTAAAGGGTAATTTGATTTAGCTCTGTATACTTGGAATCCATTAAAAATGTTCCTATAAACAGACTTTTTCTCACCTTCTACTGATTCAGTCTCATTTAGAAAAAAAGCTGCTGAATGCAAGAAAAAGAAACCAAAGAATTCTACAAACAGAAACAGATTTACTGGGGAATGGTCATATCTAAACAGCGCACAAAGTGAATTGCGTTGTGCTCTCTCTCATTATTTTGAAGGAATTTAGGGGTAAGGCAGCCCCAGGAACAGAACCTCACCATTCAGGGCCATTACACTTAGCATTTATTAGGTGGGATAGACATAGTGTATGGATAGCGATTCCTACTGTAAGCTTTTTGCTCTATGATTTTTATACTCTGACAGTCTCGTATTTCACGCTCCCCAAACCTTAACCCAGTGAAGGTCAGCTCCATGGACCCAGGGGGCCAAACACTCCCATCCAATGGCTCAACATGTCATCCTCCCTATTTAGTCCTGTATGGCTCAAATGACTGGTGCAAACTGATCCTGTCAGCCACATTGACTTGAGCCAAGCTTTTTTTATTTCCTGCTTACCAAAACACAACTAATTGCTGTTATTTGGGTGACTATCACTCTCTATATGTGTTATGTGAGTGTAAAATTGCTGACACCAATCAGAATCATAAGAGCGGGGAAGATGTGGTCCAGAGCTTTAGCCAGTCCTTCACTATTAAAATTACCAGTCCTTTTGTTTCCAGAATCAGCTAATGAGTTTGAGTGGAGCAGATGTAGCCAAGATCTCAGGTATGTCTGTGAGTGCTACTTTCAGGGAAGTTTCATGCTGTGGCAGTAATTTAATACTTTTATCAATTACTTGGAAGAGATGGCTGGGTTGGTAGAGAAAAAATTTGGCACATAATGCAAAGAGTAATGTAGAAAAGGGCATTATGTACTTAAGATGACTGATAGCTTATGAAATTTTAACCTTAATTTTTTAGTTGGCTGAGCAATAGCAAACAATATGCATTTTAACATATCCAAAAGAAAGGTCTTACATCTAGCAATAAAAAATGTAGGTGATGTCTGTTCTGGGAAGCAGTGACTTTGCAAAAGGTCTGAACATTGGGAGGCAATGCTTACAGAAAGGTGAGGAAGTGGCATTACGTCAGTGTCTAGTCCTGAAGGCAGACTCTGATGCTGACATTTCAAGGTACAACCGGAAAATGAGAGGAAGCTGGAAGAAGAGCCATGAACTTGATGAGTGCTTTAGAAAAGAGAGACTGTAATAATATGGAGCAAATTAAAATAATTTCAAAAATTGGTTGTTTTAAAACAGAAGTTAAACCAAGAACCACTTCTGCCTTGAAGAGGGATAGTCTGTGAGCTGTGACCTGCAACACAAGAAAGAGCAGTTTTAAAGCTTTTTTCACAGGTGACTCATACCAAGCCCTGATGTTCCCCCAAACTTGAAGCTACACGAATGTGCACTGTAAATAGGTATGTTTCCTGGGTAATGATTTTTTTTTTTTTTTTTTCATGGTTTGGGTTATTAACCACCATAAGACCTTACTGATAGCAGTAGGCTCAATGTCAGAGGAAATGTTTTTACCAAGGGTGTTTTTTTCTTTTTCCTGGACACTCGACTGTGCTGCTGTGATACTTCATAAAAGGAATGAAATTAGGCAGGCTTTATGATCTGTGTTCCTTTATGTCCTTAAAATAAGCAATTTATATAAAAAGACTAGGATAGGCTTGTGAGATGAGTCTTGCATGTGGGAAGGGAAGCAGAGTGGGAAAGATGTCCCTTTAAAAAAAAAGAAAGAAAGAAAGAAAGAACTGGGATGCATACTAACAGATCAGAAGGCCAAAGAAGTAAATTATTTGTGTTGAATAACCTGAATGGTAAATATATGCTTATTTGCTGTCAGATCATGAGAGCATGCTAGGCTGGTTGCAGACTAAGCAAAAGTATTAAACTGGTCTCTTTTATTGTTCAGTGCCTGGAAACTGTATGCAAAATATCTCATAGCTCTAGTGGGAAATACACATCTTATCCTGCTGGGTCCTGAGCATGCCGTCTGCTCATAAGAAAACACAAAGCAAATAATTTGCTGTATCTCCTGCACAGCTTCAGCATTACACTAAGGCTATACACCTCACTTTCAGAGAATCTAGGTCAAAAATGGAAGTTATTCGCAAATAAACTAGCCTAGAGAAGTGCTTTTGCAATAGTCTCTAGCAGCAAAACTGTTGAGAATAGAGAAGACTGCTTCCTTTGTCTGTGCAGACCTTTGAGTCTTGGGGCCACTTGGAAAGACTACCGTGCACTGCTGTCACTGTACATTTAGAGCATCTCAAAATGGGACAAACCTTTGTTTCAATGACAGAGCATTAACTCTTGGCACTCAAAGAACCTGCCTGATGTAGGGCCATTGAAGCTGGTGGAAATGCTCCCTTTTGTTTCAGGGGGCTTTGTGTCCAGTCCTGCCTTTCCTCAGTGGCAACTTCCCGCTGCTGTTTCTGTTTTATTGAGAGCAGCAGACACTAAACATCCTAGAAAAATGGCTTCGAAACAGTCATTTCCCAGATTTTTTTATAAATCTTTATGGCACAGCACTTTGCAGGTACAGTCCTGGCAAAATGATACCTTCTGTGTGCATCATTTTATGCAAAGAGAAGAAAGTTCTATCAGGTTGTATCTTAATTAAAAATAATGAAATTGCTTTTGTTTATCATAAAATTATAGTTCTCTGTTGCCCTTGTGCTCTATATTTTTTTGCTCTGCGGTAGAAAGAACTTTTTCTGTGCTTTCTAGTTGTGTTTTCTTTTTCTTTTTCATTTTTTTTTTTCCCAATCTTTCTGTAAGTTACCTTAGTTACTCCTAACATAAAAGCATTATTTTTGTAATGACGTGGTAACTTCCAGTTTGGATATTGCCCATCTCTTATTTGCATGTGACATTACTGTTAGACTTGGCAGCGACACTAAGAAAAAGGGGAAAGCAGTAGTAGGAAAAATGAGATCAATGGTGAGGAAAAGAGGAAAAGGGAGGTACACACAACAAAGCCCTTGAGCTTGTATTGCTTCTTCATATGCAATTCAGTGATTGTAGCCTGCTTTTTCTCTACAGTGCACTAAATATTAGTCTTCTTTTAGCTGTGGTATCAAAATCCAAGCCTTTTTTCCAAATGGAATTCAAACATTTTTAGCATTGTT
This sequence comes from Bambusicola thoracicus, assembly GCA_002909625.1. Classification (NCBI taxonomy): domain Eukaryota; kingdom Metazoa; phylum Chordata; class Aves; order Galliformes; family Phasianidae; genus Bambusicola; species Bambusicola thoracicus. Next base: position 12,889 of record PPHD01020039.1, read on the forward strand.
TCCATAATTTTACTTGGCACATTTGTGGTATTTGGATTTGATTGCTACTGCTTTTGTTGGCCATGTTAGAGATCTACCTACAGATTGACTATCACAAAAGAATTTTTTGGTAGAACTTTCAGGGGTGTAGTGTCTATCACGTGTAAATACACCTCAACTGAAATGTCTAGCTGGCATTGACAGACACAAACACACACGTGAAAATATACACATCCATGTAAAAGACATATTACACCTAGTTAAGCAAGGCTGCTCGACAGCAGGTAGTAGCTGTTAACCTACTGAATCCTGTTTCCATCTTCTTCATCTTCAATGGGTTGTAATTTGCATTCTTTGAAACATGAAAAAAACAACCTCAAAATCCAAACAGAACATTGTAAGACAGTGTGAGGAACCAGCAGCCATTGCTTCACTATCAGAACGGACTGCCACTGTTGTTTTTGTTAGTCAAACATATTGTTTTGTCAGAGCAAATTGCTTAATGGCATGAATACTTTTTGGTCTGAGAATGTATTTTAGTAAAAACAGAGGAAAATTTGCATTTGCTGCTTTGTAATTCTTCCCACAGTTCTGAGGTAACTCACTGTAGTGGAGCTTTATTTTGAAGAGCAAGTGAGAACAGAGTTCATATAGTTGCCATCTTACTTGAATTATATTGCACCTAGGGAATGAACCGCATAAGAGTTATGCTGCAGCATTAAAGTGGACTATATATGGCAGCCTCTGAATGACTGTAGGGTCATCCACTGACTTCCACCAATTACTCTTGCAATAACTGCAATAAATGAATTTTAGCTAAATCTTACATACCTGTACTATATGCAGACTTCTGAATTCTCTGAGATACAAGCAGTGGTGGTTTAGTATAAATACAGCAGATACACATACCATCATAAAAAATGAAACTAAGCAAAATCATTCAAATAGAGGTATTAAAGAAGT
>PPHD01020040.1:0-10956 GCA_002909625.1 Bambusicola thoracicus
CAGACCCATCTAATGACATTCAATAAGCTTTGACCACATCCAAAAAACTACTAAATACTTGATCCTTTTTTGTTCTTTTTTTTCTTTAATATGGAAGAGTGCTCTATTGTCATGAGGTCACGTATAAGAACTGGTTTCCAATGTAACACTGCCTATATAACCTACAACACAGAAGTACTTAGAGATTAAAATACGTGTCATGTAAAAGTGGCCATGGAAGGTGAAATACCAGACAAGATCTGTCACACCGCTGATAATTTGACATAGTTTTCTCATGTTACTATGAATCTGAAATAAAGATTTAGATGGCATACATTTATGGTTCTCTTCCACGTCTATAGTTTTAGAAGGAGTTACAGAAAAACAGATGCTGAAAACTCTTGTTAGAGTATCTGGGAGAACTGAATTTCCTACTATGGAAACAAGAAAACAGGTTTCTTTAGCCCTCCCTGTAGAACCACCTATTCCTCATCTCAGGGTGATGTTCAGTAGGAAGCTCTCTGATGGATGACAGCCTGAAGCAATACTTCTCCCACTTTCAGCCATACAATTTCTAGAGCAAGTCAGAAGAAAAGCATTTGCAAGAGGGGTGCTTGAATAATCTATCAGTTGCATTTAACAGCTGGATGGAGAGGAAAAGAGTACTTCAGACATTTTTTATACAACTCCAGGGTTATGCAGCTTGCACTTTGAAAAAAAATAGAAAAATTACTTGTCGCATCTGAGAAGGAGATTTATAAACAACACAGTCAAGGAAATCATTTCTTTCTCAGCTCAGAACATTGTGTTAGTCTGACATCAGGTATCGATTGCTTTAGCATAATTATATCATCCTCCTGATGCTGTACTCAGTACTGATTTGATCTGTTTTAGAAGTGAAACAGCTTGTCCTCCTCTAGCAGTACAGGATCAGTCCAGCTAATGGTAGCAGATATGTTAGAGAAAAGATCCATTAAATGCTAAAGTACTTCATTTAATGGTCACTTTGTAGTGCAAAGAGAAACATCTGTTACTGTCCTTAAAGAGGACATCTGGTTAAAGTTTGTCTTGAAATGTTTGTAAGTACAATTAAGTGAAGCTTAACATGGGTTTGCTCCTCCTCCACTCCCTTTTTCTTTCCTCCAGAGATTACATTCACAAATTTATTTTCTAAATAACAACTGGCAGCTGGCGAGTGCCTACTGGGAAGGGAGAGTGCAGGAGATACCACCCCTCCTTGTCAGCTGTACGATCCCAGCCTCTCTCTCTTAAAAAGTTGACACATCCAAAAGCAGTGGGTCGGTCAGTGGTGAAATCTGCTGTTCCTTAAGCATTTGCATTTTAGAAAACATACACATCTTTCCTAGTTGCACAATTCTGTCATTTCCGTCTGCAAGGAGCAATGATATTTGGTATGATCCCTGTCAAGTGCAAACGATGCAGTCCAATGAACTTAGCTTCTCTTCTACTCTGTCTGGATATGATCACTACCCATTCACCATCAAATTACCATACAACACATCAAATTCAATTACTGACAAAGAAAAAAAGGTACAGTCTATGGATGCTACCCCCTGGCATCATACACTTCCCGTGTATCTTGGTGTGTGGAAGATTTGATGCAGCTAATTGTGATTGCACTAAACTAGACACAAGCAACCTTTCTCTTTCCCCCCATTAATCCCTCTCTTTGAAAACTAAAGAGCCCCAGTGGCTGGAAGGATCTATTGTACATCTGACAGTCAGGGACTGTGGTTCTGTTATCTTACAACAGCTACTGTATAACTGATCAAAAATTCCTAAAGTCCATCACTGTGTATTAATCCCCATGACAGAAAAGTAGCCTGACTGTTTAAGCATGATCAATATCTCCAATAGTTCAGACAGTCCCACTGTATCAATATTCACCATTAAAATGTCCAAGTCCGTACCTCATGGGTGTTCACTCCATACAGATGTGCAGCACGTATTAAAAGAAGCTTTGTATGGACAGGTGTTTCTTCTGAAGGACTGAAATAATTCACAACAGTTCTCTGCTTACATACGATACCACAGCAGGGGGCAGTAGCCGGTATTACCAAGGTAAAACTTCTCAGTCTTTCTAAAAGCAGCTCACTGTCAGCCAGAAACAAGGGGGAAATGGATGTGGAACATCAGTGTGTGACAAGCAGTGTTGGGTCATCACTGCTGGGGATGTGGCTGGCCACGTCCCTACCTGCAGTGCCCCGGGGTGAGAAGGATGACAGCATGGTTCAAATCTCTTTGCTTCTGGTGGTGCCAAAACAAGAATTAGCTATAATATGCTTAAGACCTTTAATCAGATCACCAACCTCTGCTTTTCTTTCTTTTTTTTCGTCCCTCTTTCAAGTGTCAAATGTAAAACGCATTGGAATACAAGAAAGAAATTCACACACCTTTCTTAAACTGTGATGGTTGTCAGAGGAAAGCGCACAGATCTGGCAAGAACCATATAGGCAGAAAGTATGCCAAGGATATAAACTGGTTTGGCAGAGATATATTCCTTGGAGAGTTTATAATAAAAGCAACAATATGAAAACATTAAACAGAGAGGCGTGTGGAAAAACCAAGTACTCTCACAGAGCCTTAGTTACTACAACAAGCTTTTAAAAAGTAGAGTTATGCTAACTGCCAAAAATAACCGAGCAGTTTGCCATGCTGCCCTTCATACAAAGCATTGGTGAGAAATCCCATTAAGTCTTTATATTTGTTTGTTTCCCTCCAAGAACTAACTGGCAAAACTAACAGGGTCAGCTTAAGTAGGAGCAAGGATTACTCCTCATCCAGTATGATAGGAACTCTTGATATTTAAACAAAAACAAAGCATTAAACTTCCTGTCTATCTCACTACAGTGACAGGAGCTCCATCACAGCAAGCTAGCCATGCTGGCATTTGCATCAACAGCAAAATTACAGCAAATGCCTTCAAAGCTCAGCAGAGACAGCTGATTTGGGTACAAGGACCAAAAACCTTCCCAGGATGCCTACAAATCTCAGCTCTGATGCAACTCCGCTGACCATCACCGATGTAACATAGAACTGAGGCGGCTGCCCACTCATTTGGTGCCAATTTGCTGAATGCATGGAGAAGTAACAAACACCAAGGGAAACATCTCAGCGTGGCAAAATGAACTTAAGTGCACTGAAGGCATTTTAATGGAAATGTGGACTAAAACATAAAAATTCAAACTGCTCTCTTCATCTTTGAATTTTGTAGAGTTTAAAAACAATCATTTCTGAAATTTAAATTGGCTCTTCCTAATTATTCCATGCTTCTTCTCTGACGCTACTTTTCACAGCACATTCAGATCTGGAAGATTCCCGTATCAGGAAAAACACTGGCATTTGAACCAACCAACACAGGAAGAGACGTTTGTAAAGACATCGTTATTTTCACACTGATCACAGGTGGCCTTGCATAAATTCTGAGGAAAAAGATACAGAAATCAAGTGGAACTTTTGCTCACTTAGAAAAGAGAAAAATGCCACTGTACTTCTCTCACCTCCAAATGTTTTGTGGAGATACACAATCAATCGCTGCCTCTTTGACTGAAAAGGACTACTAACATTGATTTATGCAATCCAATACCATTTTACTCTGTGAAAATGATTCTAATGTCATTCTTTCATCTCTGCTCCTTACCAGCTGAATGATAAATAGGCTTAATAGGCCTTACAGATCACAAACAGGTGGCATAATGATGGACTTTGCATTAGCTGCATTAGCACAGTGTGGTCCTGGAATTTCAAGAGGAAGCTGCACGGAGCTATTTGGGCTATTTCAATAAATCACACAGCACTTTATTTAATTAAGCTCCTTTTAATAGCAAGATTAGAGATATAAGTATACTATGCAACCTTTAGTTTGTAGTTGATGATTCTATCTCTCCTAAATAAACACAAATTTATTCTGACAAAAATAGTTCTGATTCACAACATGAACACTTATGACTTAGTAACAACTATTTTACACTACTTGGCCCACAGTAGTATACAGAAGCTACAGTGTGCCAAAATGCAAGCTGTATATACTCTCTTGACAGTATAAGAGAGCAACCTTATTTGGTGCTGTGCAGCCAGTCCAGTCCTTCCCAACCCATACTCAGGACCTCTCATTAACTCCCCCCTTCAGAGATGGGAAGATTTCCAAGAAAGAATGCAGTCTTTTGATCTCATTCTCCAAAGGAAAGAAATACTCTGAGGGTCTTAAAACCCAATTAATGACTACTGTAAACAAACCACAGTAGATTTTCTGATTTTGATTGAGGTCAGTTCTCTGTGTACCCTTTGGAGACAGCAGAGTGCACAGAGGAGGCAGGTCTGCAGTGCTAATGGACTCCACATAGGAAAGCAGAGTCTCCTGACAGTTCAATCAATTTTTCAGTTTGAACATTTGTTACAGAGGTATGTGATCTTTTTGAGAATGAATTGCTGATATTCCTATACAAATCAGATGGTGCTTCAGAAAACATGCCCATTGCATTATGATTTGCTATCTCTATCATTCCCAGTGGAAGGGCTGATATGCTAGCTGGGTAGGATTCAGCAAACAAGACCAAAACCCTTTTGAACTGCTGGCTTAAAAAAAAAAAAAAAAAAAAAAGCCACCACAAGTGCCTACCCACTGATGCGTATCAAAAAAGATTTTCAAGCATCCATAGAAACTTACAGCTCATGTTCTCCCTATCCATCGATACCTTGCAGAGAACAGCTTTGTTCCTAGGCATTCCCCATTGGGGCAGATGGCTGCAAGTGGGGCTGTGCTGCCAGGGCCGGGCACCATCCTAAGCTGCCACCAGCCAGTGCCAGGTGGGTGCTAACCAGCTGTGCAGGGCTGCTGACACTGTCACCTGCCACTCCTCTCCGTCCAGGCATAACTGCTGATCTTATGTGCCTCTAACAAGGGATTTCAGGATTGCTTAAAAAAACTGGTCTGGCAGGGTCTCCCACTTATTTACCCAGAACAAGCTGTTAATGTATCTTTTCTTCTAAGTCAGTCTGGCATTTTAAGATGTACTGTCTTCATTGTCCTTGTTTTCAGCTCCTCTGGTGACAGGGGCAGCAGTAAGTCCTGCTCCTTCACTTGCAACAAGGTCAGAAACCCCCCCATTAATAGTTAGAGAGATGGAGCAAGTGCTCCCAAAGTCGGTGGGGGAGAGCAAAAGCACAGGTGTTGCCACCATGCCTGAACAGCACAGATGTTTCAGAGCAGTACTCAAACTAAGAGGAACTCAGACATACAAGATTAGATTGCACTTCTAACAGCACAACATCACACAGTTTGCCTGATGCTGAAGGAAACAAATGTGGCTCGTTCTGGGCATGTCCAACAAGTCTGTACTTAAAATGCTCAAAATTTCACTAACTACAAGCTACAAGTAGATTTTTAAAAGTTCAGATGGAAGCCAAACTAGAGAGTTCTTGAGTGCAGGTGATACAGGCAGCATTTCACCTGTTCCTAAGGTGTGCACTCCAGGAATATGGTAGGGTCTGTTCTCCTTAAAGATGCAACCTCAGTAAAATCAGACTGTGTGTCAGCATAGGTTTGGGGCACCCATCAGAAATGTGAGGCTGGAATACAGAAACAGCAGGATTTTTTTTTTTTAAATACATTTACCAGACAGAAAGACACTGTTTTGAATTATTATGCTGACTTCGGTATTTACTTTTGCTCCCTATTGTGTTTGCTCCCAGTAACATCTGTGTCTGGATGGTAATGCTCACAACAAGGCCTACCTAAGATCATGCTATGATTCTCTGAGACCAGTCCAACAGCCGGTTTTTGCCTCCTTTTACCAGAGAGTAAAGCTCCTTGCACATCATGGCAGGAGTGGTGTAAAACCCACGTAAGTGCACAAAGGCTGGATTAACAGTATGCACACACATTTCTGATGGCTGGGGCAACCCTTGCCAGTTTCAGCAGCAGAACGCTGTAACAATGACTGAGTCAAACAGCAGGCAGCAGCCTACTGCATTGGACTTGCCATTTAAACGCACTAATGAGTCTGTGACAGCTAGGCACAAATGTCGATGACATTTATTAGCTCTGATGTAGCAATTTCTCTCTTAGTGCTGCAATAACAGTTAAATGAAAACATACTTAATTTGCCAATTCAGAACAAAAACTATTTCTTAAAAAGCTGCCAATGAAATGCTACTTGTCATCACTGGATGCCCGTAATCTGAAATTACGGTTCCACATGGAGAAACTGCAAAGCCAAGGTGAATCTTAACGGTGTACAATGGATAGAAGTTTCTCCTGTGGAAGCTGGCATACAGAAAGGCTGTGCTAGCACCAAGCAGCTGGTTTCTGCTTTTGCACCACAAGCAGAGTGGGAATAACAGCCCTGCTGGGGACACTCTAAAAACTAAATAAAGCACAGACTGCAATATCCTGAAAGCTCAAAACACTTTTTTCCTTCATTTGCTGAACCTTAAAGCACTGCAATGAAAAACACCGAAGTCGCAATTCTTTAATCTTTTGTTTCTGTTGAATTCTCCCTAAAACAATGAAATGTGGGCTGTTTGCACCCAGCTGAGACAGAGTGGTTTTGAGATTCTACTAAGAATGCCTGCATGGGTTACCTGCACCATTCTCATCTTCAAAAATACACTCAGATTCATCGGGTGAGAAGAGCTGATTTTATGGTCTAACATGAAACCTTCATAGGAACATTCGGTGAGAGAACTATTCAAGCATGGAGAGGAACACAACACACGTACCACAGAACTATAACTGTTGCTTTAACCTTGAAGTTACAGACTGCAGCAGCTGAAGACCTGCATGATCTACAGTGCTTCATTTGTTTCTGTCCGCTACACACACGGATGTGTCACGGTGCCCTTGCTGCTTTTGCAGGCACTGTGAAAAAACAATTTCAAAGAGACACAAATGCTTCAGCATCACCTCGGTGAAACAACAGACTGGAGAGCAGAGCGTGACTACTGCAGCAAACACCACATCACGTCTGCAATTAGAGCTTTTAATATCTCCTGATGTCGGACACACAATAGAATGGAGTTAATTTACCTGCTGAAGACTACAGACATTAACACAGATCAAGCGAATAAAAAAAGCTTTACAGCACGAAGAAAGAAGAATATGTGCTTCAAAATATTACAGCATAAAATCATATTATGGGGTTAATGGCACTGTCAGCAACATCCATGCTGTACTTTCACAAGTTTGCAGCAATTTAACTCCAGAAGCCTCAAAGAAAACAATATAATTAGATTGAAGAACTACGGACAGCTGCATTTTGGTCAATTAACAGCAAAGATACATTTCCTTCTAACAGGGATTTTGAGACAGAACATGCTGCTGTTTATTGACTTCTGTTCTTCCATCAATAACAAAGTGTGACAGCAGGCTAGAATACCAATAACAGCAACTGAGCTATTTCTTTAACTAAGTTGTAGCTCACTTTGATGTCTCACAAAAGTAAAGAGCTTTATGAAGTACAGCATTTTTGCCATCATACTTTTGGTCACAAGCAGATCCTCCTGATGCTGTTAGGCTGCAGGAATTTATAGGTTTAATCTAATTCAGGCTCTTAAAAACAAGGAAACAACTTCACTGGAGCTAGCATGAACGTGATGCTACTTGGTCAGAAAAAGCACTGAACGGCTGAGCTGGGAAGGCAGCTCTCTAACCCCTGTCCCAGCAGGGCCATCCCCAGCAGGGTGCCCAGCCCATGCCCAGAGGCTTTTCAGCTTCTTCAAGGAGGAGATTCTGCAGTCTCTGGGTGACCTGTGCCCATGCTCCATCACCTGTACAGCCAAAACCAGCGCTTCCTGCTATTTGAACAATACCTCCTGTATTCCCATCTGTGCCCCTTGCCTCTTGTTCTGCCACTGGGCACCACTGAAAAGCAGTGAATGGAAGCACTGTTTATTGAGACCTTCAGAAGGCGGTCTGATGGCCATACAGCATGGCACAAAAGTTGTACTTGCAATACATTAAGATTAAAGAAAAAGCACAAGAAATTTCATGAGGCCTGATGGACACAGTCACATAGCTTTTTCCTACCATAACCTGCCTTTTGTTAGCAATAAGGAAAACATCTACACTTTAGAATCACAACTGATGCACATTAGGAAACCATGGTATTTTCATTTATAAATTAAAGACGTGCGCTGTGACTCACAACTAAGGCTGAACACGAACACAGTTTCATTTTGGCTCAACCCTCAGAATTAGCCATACATTTAGCTACACAGCAGCTGAACAGCACTACTGCTCTAGAAGAGTTGTGACTAAGATACGCTTTTGCTCTCTTTTCAATACACTTGTCCTTCCCCAGATATGTTTAAAGAGATCTACTGCAGTGTATTTGGATTGATGCCGAAGACAAAAGCCCTGAGCAGCTTCCATGCGTTCTGCTCATACGTGTGGGGATTTCTGGTTGATTTGTATGCTCTGAGTTGTTCCTATAAAAGGTAGGCACTACATTCACTCAATCTATCTGAATAATTGAAAAATACTTATAGTACATTCTTGGCCTCCAGTAGAGGAACTGCTTTTAACAGCTTAGTAAAACAGAAAACACCCCTGGAAGAGACAGCACCAAAAACAGTGTACTTCAGTGCAGCAACGTCATTACACTGGAAATACAGATGAGGAACAAAGTCTTTGAAGACTTTTCACAATAGAGCAAAAAGGGTAAAAATAAATAAATAAAGAAAAGATTCTGATGCACTACATCTCATGTGAGAGAATGACAGGAAATCTCAGACATTTCAAAGGCACCAGAACATTTAAAAACCTGGCAAGTATTACGTGAGATACAGTGTGTTCTATAAAAACTGGGAGGGAGGAAGAAATGGTCACTTCTCTGTCAGTAAGGGCTGATACGATGACGAGACTGCTCATGATGGCCATGATGTTTGAAGGTATTCTGCAGACAAGTTTCTGTTTAGGACCCGAACACTCTTCAGTGTTCAGGAAGCCTCTATGTATTTGAAGACGACACAGCACCTTCACATACCACGTATAACGGTGAGGTTTCAATGATGTACACCTGGATGCAGCTCTCACCACTCCAATGCTACTTTTGAGGCTGAACAACAGTATGATGAAGGAGACCACACACTAATTGACCAGTAGGCAAAAAAAAAAAAAAAAAAAAAAAAAAAACAGAGGAAAGAATAAAAGGGAATAACTGCAGAAAATGAAGCTTCCCACCATCAAAATGTCAGGGTGGCAATGCTGCAGAGAATGCAAGCGAGGAAGTTCAAGGCTACAGAGAAACGGCACTTGTTGTGATTCAGGAAGATGCTCAGTCATGACATGACTCAGCTGCCCCACACCTAGCTGTGATTACCTACACAGTGAGCATCCAGATAAGAGATGGTGACTGACTCCATTAACCATTTATATTTGGAACACAAATAGAGTTAAACTTTTTATCACAACATTTACAAGCACTCAAAAAGTATTTACTCTGTATTTTTTAATTCCACTTACTCCCCACTACACTACTTACATCTAAAGTGATTTGCATAAGAAAACTGTTCATATATTATTTTACAAGGAATACTGACCATGTAGATGTCCATTATTAACCGAGACCCACAGAACTAAAAGAAGTACTTCAGTCCCCTTCCCTTGGATCTTTTTCTCCACTTACTCACTGGCTGCAATACAGCTGCTCTTAATGCAGGGCGCAGAAACTATTCAGCTAACACTCCATGCTCATACGCACAGGGGAATGAAGTCCCAGATTTCTGCACACAAGCAAATATTATTTTCCAGTTATATTTATCCTTACATAACTCCGCACCAGAGCCTCAGCATCCTTCTCAAAATATTTTTAGCTGTGACTATAAATGTTAAATTCTAAGAAAACATGAACTAAGAATATAATGATGCACAGATGGATCCCTTAATCTCCTGAATTTCATTGCCTATCTAAACGCTTCAAAAAGTATCAGTTCTAGCTGAGAGTAGACACATTCCTGGCGATGTTAATTTTTCACTTAAAAGGAAGAAAGACAATTCTAATTCAAGCTGCAATTGCTTCAAGAAGTATTACCTAATCCTGCTACCCAGGGTTAGTACACTGACACAGAAAATTAGTTAAAGGTACATTAATCTGACCTTGGATTTGAGCACCCTTTCTTCAGGAAGAATACATTGAGATTTTTTTAAATCAGGTGTAGGTTTCTTCCAACACTTATGAGGCTGCACAAAGATATTTGTAGAACGTTTGAAATTTAACCTCCATTGCTAGTAGAGAAGTTGTACTTATACAGCAAAGTATTCCTTAAAAGCAATTAAAAAAAGAACTGAAATGAACTTAATAACGGACCATACATTAAAATGCATGGGCCCAAATGCTGAGAACTCTGGACTTTCCTTCTTGACTCCCTTTCTATAAAACAAACACAGAAAAACCCAACCAGTGTAGTCTCAACAACAGTATTTGTAAGTGATGTACCAATGTAGCCAATGTTACACTCAAACTACTTGTCCAGAACTGTTCATATTTAAATCACAGCACTACCTTCTTTGTAAAGATGTCTTTATTTCTGCAGAACAAAGTAAAGCAGTTATCAGGACATATTTCTGGGGCACAAAGCTCAAGGTCTTCCCTCCTCCAAGGGGAAGCTTTGCAGGACAAGAACTCCTCCTGTTTTAGAATTTGTTCTCAATTACACCATTTAGACTATGGAAGAATTCTACTGTTGTACAGACATTGCTCTGAAAATACATCAACTTTGAGAAGGTCAAAACCTAACAATACAGTTGGTATATCTTGCTCTNAAGCTTTGCAGGACAAGAACTCCTCCTGTTTTAGAATTTGTTCTCAATTACACCATTTAGACTATGGAAGAATTCTACTGTTGTACAGACATTGCTCTGAAAATACATCAACTTTGAGAAGGTCAAAACCTAACAATACAGTTGGTATATCTTGCTCTTTAGGAAATTACTCTAATACGTTTATTTTTTCCCAC
>PPHD01020041.1:0-13829 GCA_002909625.1 Bambusicola thoracicus
CCCACTTTGAAAAGGCATTGCCCATGGCAACTAAAAGAGGGATTGACCTAAACAGGAAATGTAATAAGTAGTTCAAAAAAATAATTAGCATTAATTTTGTTTTGTAGCATCATCCCTGATAGTTATTTATAGTCAAATGAGAACTAAAGTGAAAATCATTTCATTTTCTTGGTCACTTAAAAGCTAAGCAAGACAGCATCAAGATGTTGAAGTTGTAGGACAATAATTTATGCATTGAACTGACTTCTTGTGCTTCACTTCTGAATCGAACAACCGCACAGTTAATAGGATTACACGTTATTCCAAGTACAAGAACAGGCAAGTCTTACAGGAGTAAGCAAGCCAGGAAAAGGTATGCATCACTGACTTCTGTTCTTTTGTGCTGTCACCGTGTCATTCTGCACAATTGCAGTGCTTATAAATGTGGCACCTCACTCACAGCACTTCTTCTTGGCAGCAGTAATACTGGGAAGCAAGCTCATCTGTGATGTGAAAAGGTAAACGGTCAGTCAGAACATTTCTCTGAGTCATTGTGTTTCCAGCCAATCTGAGCTGAAAGTGTCTTCTATTAAGACCATCAATGGTTTCGGGCAGAGAAGTTTTAATCTCAGTTTTGGTCCATTTCACAGTCAGGAGTAATACCATCAGCCTTGCTCTCGAGTCTATTGCAGGGAACTTCTCTAGATAAAAAGGCAGAGATAGCACCACGGAGACAGCTGTCCTGTCACTTAGAAGAAAAGCCTGTTGCAGTTCCCTCACATAGCTCATCTTGTACAGCTTTTCTTGGAAGTGAATCCTGCGAGCAGCACTGTTGCTTTCAGATTTTCATTTTATACCATGTGGAGAGAAGGAAACAAAATAATTCAATGTAAGGACCCCTGGCAACCATCTTGCAGTAGTGAATGTTGCTGCAGACACAGTATCCAGGGGAAAATACCTTTGTGTTAGCTGATGGAGGAGAATTTGGACATTCCCCTTACAACATCTTACAGGTAAGCCTGTCCTTCACTACACCTTTGGGTATGCATCCATTCTTTCCACATCCAGAAACATAACTTTATATTATCTCCCATTCTGTGGTAAAAGTGCTCCCAGAAATTGCGTTCCTTCAGAGTAATACTCTATAATGTCCCCCTTCATAAGTGTCCTGTGTTACTCTCAGTCTGAAGGAGTTCTTGCAGAAGCCTTTATTTTAGTCTAGTCACCCCGACTAAGGGTGGAATTAAAAGGTTATGATTTTGGCTGCCTCCATAGCTTTTATTATGGGCCATAGTTCAGTAAAAGCTGTCATGGCCAAAAACCAGAGCGATTAGCACTGTGCCCACTTCTCCCATACCCTGGATTCTCATGTGTCTTTGCCAGAAATGGGTTGACATCACTAGCAGTCCTGTTTCAATACCCTTAGCCTGCCTTTTAGTTGTGTAACTGAATCACAACCCATTGCCTCACTTACGTTGAAGAAAGCAGCTGACTCCCAGAGTTGTTTTCCCTAACATCCTCAGGCTGCTACTGTGTGTAAGGCAAAAGCAGGATGGAAACCCTCAGTAAATCTCCCTTTGCACCACAGTTTGGTGTCAGCACATTTTCTACTGTTTCCAATTCTTCCTGCTTTCCAAATCTGACTGCAATGTTTTTGGTTCTGCACAGCAGCTCAGCAGAGGGTCCAGGATGGATAGCTCCCCAAGTAGGTACCCTTTAACTTTCTCTTATTAAGTGGAGCTGAGAAAGCCTTTGGTTTCTTCCTTTTTTGTTACCCACTAGCAGTGCATAGGATGCACACCAAAGAAAAGATTTCCTATCACTTCTTCGTTGCCCTAGGAACATTTGTTTAAACTAGCATCTTAAAACACTGTTCTTCAGAGAGATTTCTCTCTAACTCTTCAAATAAAATCGGATGCCCGTCAAGAGCCCTTCCCTGGATGGCATGTGAAAGCAGCCACCACTCCTCCCAAACATTCTGCTTTAAGATTCCTGCCTGGTTATTGCTCATAGCAGCCATCAAACTGTATTTATTTCAAGCAGATATGCATCTGTGGAGGTATTAAGTATTCTGCATTCCAGGAACATACATGAGAAAGTACATTCCCAAGAGTAATGCAAGTAGGTATTAATCTCTCACAGTAGATGTCAGTTACTTCTTATCTATATCTTAATTTTTACTGCATCTGTATATGATTCGCGTGTGTTGTGCCATAAGGAGGGAGCAGCTGTTATTTTCAGACAAGTAAATGGCCCCTTTGACTGCGTTAACCAGTCAGATTTGTTATCACTACACAAAGGTGCAGTTTTTGCTTTCACGTGCTGTGTGTTAAGCACAGGTAAGCATACAGAATAGGTATCCTCACACCGTTACTGCCACCACACACTTTCCAAAACATCCATCCATAGCATCCCAGTACTGTAGAGACTCACTAAGCCACCAACCAAACTGAGCTTCCCAACAGACTGAGGGTTCTTAAATGTTTTCTATTCACCTGCTGGGTGACGTTTCATTTCTGTCTAGAATTCAAATTACTTTCTGTACTAAACAACAGTTTGGATTGCTACAGATTTTTCTGCCATCAGAAAATATACTCAAATACAACAAAAACAGACTGCAGTCAGTAATTAGCAATAAAAGCTTGAGCAGTTTGTGTTGTTCCTTTGCCCTTCCCATTGTCTTAAGCCAGCCAGTCTTTGTTCCTCTTTCCCTTGCCAGAAAGTGTGACATGCCTTTTGGCTTTTCTGTATGGTGCAATGCAGATCTATAGCACTGTACAAAAGCATTTTATAGACTGCATCTATGTAACCATAAAGAATGGCTGTCTCCAAGGTTAATGGAGTAGTAGAAATTAGATGTAAATAGTGACTGAAGTGAATATGCAGAATTGGAGTACTTTTTCCAAGGCAGAGATTCAGACACACTGTACCTGTCTATAAAGAACGTCTAGAATTTAGACTCTTCACAGTTTGCACAGTGGGAAATGGATTTCTGAAGTTAATGTTCATATGGCTTTATATGACAAATGAGATTTGCATGTTAATTTAAGGTTAAAAATTATTCTGGCTCTTCATAGCAGATATTTCAATGTTCGGTATTTAGGAAAACAGAGAAAATGAGGGCAGACTTGAAGCTATGATAGACATCCATACCATTCATGCAGCTTCTCTGAAAAAAAACAAAACCATAGCTTTTTGTTTCCAGTAATGATTCATCCTACAGAATAGAGGAAACTAATTTGCTCTTTGAATAACAGCTGTATCTGTTTGTACAAAATCAACTTCATTGCATGTCAGAGAATAGAGATTGGAGAAGAAAACAGCCTAGGACAAATACAGCAAGTGAAAGGCAGTAATGTTGTTTTCTTTTTGAATAAAGAAGAGGGAAGGGGATTGTTTGTTTGTTTTTATTTTAGTTTTTCTTGTATATATGTAACTTGCCTAACCTTGTCAGCAGTCATTTCTCTGTGCTAAAGTAGATGAGGTACCGTGACATCAAACAAATCTTCAGTATACAGTTTTGCAAGTGAAATGTTCACTTGGGGCAAGATGGTTGGATACTAACTTGACCTATTTTTAGATTTCAGATAGATTCCTCAAACTAATAAGGTTCATTAAGTTTCAGTCATTTACCTTACAAAAACATGAGTAAAACCAATATGATTAGATGTTATGACGTGATTTTAACATATTCTGTGGCCCTAAGACTCTGAGTGAAATTCTGAGAGGTGCTCATCTTGAGGCCAACATTGTGCCATCAGTCAGGAGCAAATGCCTGTTGTGTTCACTGGGAAATAATAAGGCCAATAGAGAGCACATTTGTAACTCCCTCTCTTCTGCCTACAAACTGAAGTCATTGTTAAAGAAAGGGCTCATTGTAGATGATTAGTTGAGGAAAAATATTGTTGTGAGTGCGTGCAAAAACTGAACAAGCAAAATACTTAAGGCCACATAAGGAATGGAAAAGTCCCAGCTTCGTTTGTACCCCTAAGCAACCTTGCCACAAGTATGTCACTAGCAAGTATTTTTCTTTCAAAATCTGCTCTAAAAATGACTTTATGAACTACTAAATACCCTCTTTTACATCTCTTCCAGTTACATTTTATCTCAGAAAACTTTAAAAAAAGAAGTGTATGGTTTTAGATGTTTTGTTGTATGCTCTATTGTATTTGAACAAAATTGTGAATGCTCAGGGCTCTAAAAGCAGCTCCAAAAACCTTTCCTGGAGTGGTTCTTCCTTCTGACACGTTCCACATTTCAACTAGGACTGTGCATGACAGAGCAGCAGCACTGAACTGGTAGTGACAGTTTTAATGTGCTCTACCTTTGTTCGCCTGTTGATTTTGCAGATGTAAAAGAAAGAAAGAAAGAAAGAGAGAGAGAAATCTGTGGAACTTTTGGGATAAAATTGTAGCTGCTGCTGTAGCTAAATTGCTTCTAAGTGTCTAGGTGATAAAAGCTTTCTCCTACGCTTGCCGCCCTGAACAACAGGGAAATGTATGCATCTTTTTCCAGTAAGAAGAAGGACTGTGATAACATTAGCATTTAGACAAGACATTGAGCTGATGATTGTGAAATGCATTAATGGATGTGTCACTGTTTTAAAGGAGCACATCTAATGGGTTGTTTCTACAGGACATCTCATTATACTTATTTATTTATTTTTTAGGATATTTAAAAAAAAAAATAATTGCATGGATCAAAATAAGGCTCTCTTGTGACCTCCTGACCTTAAGGGCCCTCATTCTACAGAACCAGCGCCAGTTTCCAGCCAGCTGCGTACAGCACTTAAGGAAAATGAACATACTGAACCGCCACCACTTTTTGTGCTTTCTGCCTACCATACGCCTTGTCATCTTACTAGCAGCTCTGACAACTGCTGAGGATGTGACTAATAGCACTTTCAACCGCACTGGCACAAACACAGGATCCGTGCCTGTGGTCATCTCCCACATCGACCATATCATAGTCAAGGAGGGGTGTAGTGCCTTGATTGACTGCAATGTCCAAGGTAGTCCTAGCCCACATTACAGATGGTACAATTCCAACGGCCGCCTGCTCCAAGAGGAAGAGAATAAAGGTAAGATTTTAGTATTCTCAGCAATGTAGCCTGTCCTGAGACACTTCTGATTTCAGCAGGTTAACTAAAAGCCTTAATTTAATGACCGGGCATTGGTATTTTCCTGCAGGAAAATACATGAATCATATCAGCTATAAATGTTGTGTACACCTCAGAAGAAAACAATTTTTTTTGTAACGTGTTATTTATAGCAAAACATAGCAAGAAGATGAAATGCTTATGTTGTAAGCAGGCTTCTTTTCATTGGAAGACTTCAGGTTTGATCCTATTATTCATTCTCTCCTCTTTGTTCTTCTCTGACACCAAAGAAGACAGAAAAGCTGTTTTCCAACTCAAGGAAAGATTCTCTTGGCATATGGGANGTTTGATCCTATTATTCATTCTCTCCTCTTTGTTCTTCTCTGACACCAAAGAAGACAGAAAAGCTGTTTTCCAACTCAAGGAAAGATTCTCTTGGCATATGGGAAGAGCTCATTGGCACATTTTCAAAGAAAATAACTCCCTGCTAGCCCTCCCTGTCTTTATTTACAGTGCCATGTGTGAGAAACAGGAGATGCCCTGAATGACCAATGGAAAAATCTATGTAGGGGCAGCAGTTAGANAGAGCTCATTGGCACATTTTCAAAGAAAATAACTCCCTGCTAGCCCTCCCTGTCTTTATTTACAGTGCCATGTGTGAGAAACAGGAGATGCCCTGAATGACCAATGGAAAAATCTATGTAGGGGCAGCAGTTAGACGGACAAGCCAAGTCTGAGCCATTCTGTCTGCAGTAAGACTGTTGTATTTGCCAGAGACCTTCATTTCACATGAGCTTGTTTGCCTTAAAAGGAAGATTTGGTGGATAATAATAGTTACACTTTTAGGGACCATTTAGTGGGGGGAGATGGAAGGTATTTTGCTCATGTAATCCTTCTATACTGACTGCTTTGTTCACAGCATGATGAAATAAACTCTTAGTAATTCCCAATAATTGCAGGACAGCTTGTCTAAATAATAGCTGAACTGAGGGACAACTCTAATATTATGGAAATGATTGACCCAACTGTAAGTGCTACAACAGCATATCTACAACTTACTACATAAGAGGTTATATTTCACATTTTAATGTTTTATCATTTTTTTCTGTGGAGCTAGAGAAAGAATCTGCTTGACCTAGTTAAGCAGACTTTCAGATATAATTTGTGCATGGCCATAGGAACATATAGAGAGTTTTACTAGGGCTCACCGACAGAAGTTTTCCTGTTTAGGTAGGCATGTAACTTTTGGTCTTAGTGTAGTTGACTGAGAGAGGTAGTTGCTAACACAAGCATTCAGGTAGATAAGCAAAAACTTTGACCAAACCAATGAAAATGCAAATATGGCATAAGAAAGTGTAACTTTATCTTGGACTTTCAACACTGCACTTCCTTCTTTAAGAAAATGGTTCTTTTCGTGTAAGAGACGTTCTCTAGCGCAAGATGTATATATGTGGTTGGTCTGAAAAAGGTGTTGAGCTGTTATAAAAAAAAACAGCAATGATACCTTTTCTATTTATTGTTTTCACATGTGACTTACACTGTCTGCTGGGATCCATTGGCACAAAACCTGTCTTTGAATCACAGTTCAGTGCTGTTATGTCATTTGTAATAGCTGGAGCATCAGCAAAGTGTCTTGTCATTCTACAGTGAATAAAGATCTACTTTGCCAACACTGCAGTTCAAAGAAATACATAGAAGCCAGTACTGTATATCTTAACCTAGAACTGGAGAAGGAAGTGTTACAGATGTTGACACATTCACTGTAAGATAGTTTTACTCAAAATTTCCCCATCTTTAACTGCTTGGAGTGATTTTCTTTATGTGAAGGTCTGGTTTAGACTAAAGATTTTATTTATTCTATGCATGTTTAATTAGAAAAAAGCCCACAAAAATGATAAAAGCCCATGCCTGCTCTGTATTAAAAACATTTTTTGGACTATTGAGTCTCAAAATTGCCCAAAGATTCTTCCTGGAGTGAAATAAGGTAAGAAATAGAAGAATTTTTTGAACAACAAAAGAACTTTGATAAAATAAATGTAGACATAAGATATACACCAGTCTACAGCAGGACTGCAGCCCTTGCAATGTGAATTTATAACCACTGCATTGGGGTTTTGTGTTATTTTAGTCCTTTCATCACAGATTTGCCATCTTCGGTCAGCTACTTCAACAGACTTAAATTGCAGTAAGCTAAGTTAGATTTAAGGAAAAACAACTTTCTGATAGTAAGGATAGGTAAGCACCTGAGATCCCTTGCTGTGGAAGATAATAAAAACCCCGTCACTGACTTCAACAGATACCTATCAGGAATGGCTTGGGGTTGTGTTAAGGAAGTGGAAAATGGCTGAGTCCATATCTCTGGAATTCTTGGTTTTTTAAGTTTACATTAACAGAATTACAAAAGTTACTGTAACAAAACACCGAAAATAACCCAATGAAAATGCAATAAAATGCACTGTCAAGGAACAAAACGAGGAGAGTTTAGTAGGTTTTTCTGTCTCATAATCTTGTTATTATAGTTCTTTGAGGATGAGTGGCATGTGTTTGGGAGGCTCTCTGGGATAAGCAGCCATCCTTTTATCTGTCTATAAGATGTTCATAGATGTCATACGTATTGACTAATTTTTCTGAGACTCTTTTAAGGCATGAAATAATAATATATTTGAAATCAGTGTCAATGATTTGATAACTTAGCTAGGATCTCAGGGGGAGAAAACCCTTTGTAATGGCAAATTCTTTGTTTTCTCATCAATATTATTTCCCTTTTCCAAAATCTGAGGCCAGTTTGAAAAAGCTGACGTTTAAACTATGCTGATCATGTGAATGAGATATTTCTAAGTAAGTTATTCTGTTCTCCTTTACAGCAGGAAAATGGTGGTTTCTTGAAAATGGGCTACTAAACATTACCAGCGTGTCTTTTGAAGACAGAGGTAAATACACGTGTGTCGCATCCAATATGTATGGCAGTGTTAACAATACTGTGACTCTGAGGGTGGTCTTTACTTCCGGAGATATGGGAATATATTACATGATTGTCTGCCTTGTAGCTTTCACCATTGTTATGATATTGAATATTACGCGGTTATGTATGATGAGCAGTCACCTGAAGAAAACAGAGAAAGCAATCAACGAATTCTTCAGAACAGAAGGAGCAGAGAAACTCCAGAAAGCCTTTGAGATTGCAAAACGTATCCCAATTATCACTTCAGCCAAAACGCTCGAGCTTGCCAAAGTAACACAGTTCAAGACCATGGAATTTGCTCGCTATATCGAAGAGCTTGCTCGGAGTGTGCCTTTGCCACCTCTCATCATGAACTGCAGGACTATAATGGAAGAAATTATGGAGGTTGTTGGTCTGGAGGAGCAAGGACAGAATTTTGTACGGCAGACAGCAGAAGGCCAGGAAACCACTGAAACAGATGAGCTCTATACGATCCCCAATGCTTTGAAGCGCAGTGACTCTCCCACAGCTGACTCTGATGCATCATCACTGCATGAGCCACCTCAACAGATTGCAATAAAAGTGTCGGTTCACCCACTGTCCAAAAAGGACTGCATGGATGGTCAGTCACAAGAAAGTGTGCAGTTGGACACCAAGGAAGAAGACCTTCCTCAAACACCAGCACTTCCAGTGGAGCCCTCTCCTGAACCTTCTACTGAACTTAGTTCTGATGACACAGCATTGGCAAATGACACATGTGTTATATATGAAAGCCATGTATGATAGTTACTCCTGAATCTATGCATAGCAGGAAAATCAGGTGGAGCTCTTTTAAAAATACATATTGTACTTGCCGCTAAGCCTTACCAGGAGACTATCATAGCAAAGCATGTATGTGGATTATTGGCACTTTCTTCTCAGTTTGATTTTAATTTATCATGATGTATAGCAGAGTAATTGCTAATACATTAATACTATTTGCTCTTTTGGATTAGGAGTATTTCCAAGAAACATTTACCTCAGCGTTTTCTAGGCTGGAGTCACCTGTAGTGGCCACCTGGAGGTCATTGGTAGTATTTGATGTAGGACATTTGAACTTAACACAAAACTGTTTTTCATTTTCCTCCTTCACATTTGTTATTTTCCATTATTTTGCAAATACTGTCTTGTGAATTTGAATTGTTGCCCAAGAGGCAGCACTCCAGTAGCCAAATAAAATCCTAATAGGTTACTTTTACAAAGCCTGTTTGCTGAGCTGCATTGTGATTGAGAAGGCCATTAAAGAAACTCAGAATGTTTCCATTTCATTTGAGACCAGCCTGCTTAGGCACAAGGTAAATAGGTTTCCCTTTTCCACTGAATGAAGATGCCAATGAGTGGGTGGGTTTTTTTGTTTTGTTTTGTTTTCTTGTCAAGAAACAACTTTAAGGTGTATTTTAAAGATGGGAAAGCCCTTAAACATCTTAAAAAAAATTGCAGTCAGAGCCCTGCAGGTTTTTTCTTGCATTTGTTTGTCTGTCTCTGACTTTGCCTGAAGTTTGTAAGCGAAACAGTTGCAAATATGCAAGATGTCTTGTTTTGTAGTAATTTGGTAGGAATATGTATGTGCTGTGTTACGAGAAGACATGCAGGTGCATTAACAATCCTGCAAACTCCAGTAATCAGATGAGGACAAGGGTGAAATGCAGAAGGCACTTTTACTGGGATTCTCTATTTTGTGCAGATTTTTATTCTGGGGATCAAGGCTAAATTTATCTGTGAGCATAAGTTGGAGAATGTTTTATCCAAATTAAAAAACTGTGCTGTAACATTACAATGACAGTCACACAAACTGTTTACTGTGTTATAATTTCTTTGATATTTTAAGAACCTCCCGATAAGGTAGGATGTGTCCTACTTGAGAATATGTGACTCTATCCCAGTAAAACTTTAAGTATTACAGCAATTGGGACACATTAAAAAATGATTAACGTTTATGCCAGGAGTGGAAGGAAAGTGGTCATTTCTATTGCAGACAGACAACAAAAATGACCTTCTTTGGAGTGAGTCAGGAAAGAAAGCAGTTAAAAGGAGGAGCTTATTTAGGGTTAATAGCATATTACTTCATTATCTGACACTTATTTATTTTGGAACTAAGGAACTTACTATCACCTAGTAGTTTTTAAGGAAGACTGTAGTACATGTATAGATACTCAAATCTGGAATCTAGTATATTGCAAAAAAATAAGTCACTTAGGTCTACGGAGAGTTGATGCATGGATGGCTCCTTGGATGTATTATTGAAGTAGTCACATCTACATAAGGCATCGTTTGGAGGTAATCAGCTATGTTAGCTGCACAGCTCATTGAGACCAAGCAAAGTCAACATAGCAGCTATCTAAAAAAACACACTGATGACCGATTGAGGTTATCTTTGTATTAAAGTGCAGATCTTCACTAGCAGTGTAATGCAGGAACACCTTGTGACTTGCCTTTCCATGGTTATTAAAAAAATACTTGTTTAAAAAAGGACTTCAGACTTTGCGATAAGCTCATGAAAATCACAGCCTTTAATTGCCTCACATTTGTGCTCACCACTGTGGTAAGCATCTCTACAAAAGGCATTTGCACAAATCCAAAAGGAGACATGCAAGGGCAAAATCCCTTAAGGAATGTGTATGGAAACATTTTAGAGAGAAGGAATAGAAATCTAGAACAAGGGATAAGAATACCATGAGGAACCTCACACCTGACCGGTGTGATTTCAGACACTTGTGATGCAAGCTTATTTCCCTGTCTGAGTCCAGAATACATTTCTGTTCAGTGATCATATCAGTTTTTCTTCAAGTCACTCACTTTGGTTCTAGCTTGAAAGAGGGTGAGGGCAGAAAAGAAAGCAAGAACTTGCATTAAATTCCTTTCATTCACCTTGATCTCCTGGAAAGAAGCATCTTGATTTTTCTGCCTGCCCAGTATTTAGAAACAGTGGTAACACAGTTTATACGTTAGCTGCTTTGTGCCCAGCTAAGACTGCTCAGATGATAAAGGATGTTCTCCTTCAATAACTATAAAATCACACTTAAGAAAAAAAAGTTTCAAAATTAAACTACAGTATTTAATTATATTTGCTTTCTAATTACAAATTTTTACAGTGGAGACCAGACCCTTTCATGTATTCATGTGGTGATTGGTAGTAGGCCATTCTGATCCTGTTTATTGTCTCTGTGTAAACTTGAAGATAAAGTTCATATTTTTTTCCAAAGATTGCCCACAAAGAGCATGTATTTATAAACAAACATACCTTGGGAATCATTTATGAGCAATGGTTACTTGGAATAGGTGCATGCAATAGGTATGGTGCTGAATTTCTGCTGTTGCAAGGTCAAAGGGAAATTCTCAACTGACCTTGCTGGAGCTGAAGTCACTGATTGCCAAGTGTTCACAGCCAGTCTGCTGTAAAGCTTTTGGACATCGAGCTTGGTGGTACTACTGGAATAAAAAACAGAACAGCGCTGTAC
This sequence comes from Bambusicola thoracicus, assembly GCA_002909625.1. Taxonomy (NCBI): domain Eukaryota; kingdom Metazoa; phylum Chordata; class Aves; order Galliformes; family Phasianidae; genus Bambusicola; species Bambusicola thoracicus. The sequence goes on from PPHD01020041.1 coordinate 11,516, forward strand.
TGAAAGAAAATGCAGGTTGTAATGGTTCTGTTTTATATATTTCTTCTCTTTTATCTGTCTACTATACTACACCTGAAAGCATAAAGCTTTTTCAGTGCTTTCAGGCACTTCCTTTGTGGGAGATATGTGGGCTGCAAGATCCAAACCCATCTTTCCTCTTCCAAATTTTCTGGCTGTGTTTTCACAAAGTAAGCAATTTTTGATTTATTTATTTATAATTTTTTTTTTGCAGTATTTCCTAGGGAATGGCCATTTTATGTCACAAGAACACTATTAACAAATATAAAATTCTTGATGGTTTGAAAAAAACATTAACATTTGCACTGTTGTGTATTTTTGTTCACATTAAGTACTTCAGGGACATTAAGTGATCTGTTGTCATATTTGGACTCTGCACACCTTTTGCTGTACTGTTTTACTTATTATATCATCAAGCAGCAATTGTTCTCAAAGTGCTCAGCACCTGGAAAATCGTGTCCAAGGATATTTGCATTTTAAAAGCATAAGGAACACCAGACCTGCTCAGAAAGGAAATTAAATTTGCAGAATATATTTATGTTCTTTAAAATGTTCTTGCTGGAACTTCGTGAAAGATGACTAGATTTCTGCAGCACAGTAAGTCAATGTTGGATGTGATTTTTGACACTCACTGTTCTTTTTGCACTAAACATAAGATTGTATTAACCAGACCACTTGAACACTGTGCTCACTATTTACTGACAGCATTTTCTTTCTGATCAGAGCTTGTTTACTGCTGACCCTCTTCTGTTTTCTGAATGCGTGTGCTTGTGATTAAGTGTCTACCCTTCACTCATTTTTAAAGACTGTCATTTCAAATTTTTTAGAAAGTATGGATCAGCATTTTATGCAGGTTTGTTGGTATGAGGTGAGGCATAGCACTTTGCTCCTGTGCTTAAAAATTACTGTGTAACCATCATCAGTTTTGCTGAATGGCATATATGGGCAGATATTGTTTTTTTCTTTTTTTTTAACAGTGCCTGTCTTACTGTAACACAGATACAACATCAGTTCCTCAATTTGCAGTTACCTTCTGACAAAAGTACTGTAACGTAATCAGGGCTTTCTGACCTTCAGTTTGATCCAGAGCAACTAATTCTGAAAAGTATTAAGTGTTGAATTTTAAAAGTTCTCATGGCCTGTCTTGGCAGCATGCTATTTTAAGAGTGTGTCGTACTTTGTGGGACAACTGAAAGCTTCTTAGATGGAAAGGAAATGTTTGCACTAAAGCATCCAGTTATATTTCATTTGTTATGAAATCCTTTTTAGTTTTATGAGAAATATAAGATAACGATGTTCTTTGGAGAAGCAGCTGCTGTATTTTGATTTAAATAACTGCTACAATTTTATAGTTCGCAGCCGTAAACCACAGAGACCAGTTCATGCTCTAGTGGCAAAAAGAATTGTGATCCAGCTTGTAAATTGGTCATTGTTTCAATAAAGAATTTGCACTGACTATGCTGAGTTTGTACACACTCAAAAAGATGGCAGTTGCCTTACATGAGTACACCAAGGCTACAGTTCAAATGAAAGTAAACGATAGTTTTCATTGTACATGTGCTAATACATCAGAACTTTGATCAGGAGAAACAGTTATTTGTCTAGACATGAGTTTTAATAAAGCTTTGAAAGAGAGCTGTTGTCATTATTCAGAATATAGACCCAATTGTTGTATTAATAGCCTAGACTTCTCACATCCATAGAATTGTCCCTCTGGAAGCATGTTGGCACTTCTCCGTGTAATCCAGAGGACTTTATGTCAGCTGTCTCCTCTCTGAGCACTGTCACTGGGCCTTGCAAAAAGTCTTGCTGCTCATTCAGAATTAAGGGTAACAAATTGTCCTCTCTCCCAGAGGCACCCTACAGAGTACCATAGCAAAATAGAAGTATGGATTGCCACATCTGTTGAGGTTCAACAAGGCCAAGTGCAAGGTGTTGCACTTGGGTCAGGGCAATACCAGGTGTTTATACAGACTGGGAGAAGAACCCCTTGAGAGCAGCCCTGTGGAGAGGGATTTGGGGGTCCTGGTAGATGAGAAGCTGGACATGGGCTAACAGTGTGCGCTTACAGCCTGGAAGGCCAACTGTGTTCTGGGATGCATTAAAAAAGGGGTGGCCAGAAGGGAGAGGAGGTAATTGTGCCCCTCTATTCAGCCCTTGTGAGGCCCCATCTGGAGTACTGCATCCAGGCCTGCAGCCCCCAGTACAACAAGGACATGGAGCTCTTAGAATAGGTCCAGAGGAGGGCCACTACGATGATCTGAGAGCTGGAACACCTCTCCTATGAGGAAAGGTT
>PPHD01020042.1:0-13828 GCA_002909625.1 Bambusicola thoracicus
ATCTTTATTTTTTTTTTTTTTTTAAACTTCAGTTAGGTACTGATTTTCTTCACAAGTGCTAGCAGTTAGCTTTATGCTTTTTTGAACTACTTATTCGTGCCTCTTTCTTCAGCCTTGAAGGCTCATACTGCAGTGGAGAACAGAAGACCAGCATTGCTGTACTTCACCCAGTGATAAACTTCTTTCTACTCGTATTGTTGTAGTACTTCTTTTTGCTCTGCCCTTCAAACTAGACTTGGTCAGTAGCATGATGAACATTACAAAGTGTCTAATTTCATTTCCTAGGAGAAAGATGTTTCTTTATCGTTGGAGAACTAGGCTAAGTGCAGCGTTTGAAACCTGTCAAACAAGAAAATCTACTGTAGTTATTCTTTAAATAGAAGTCATCTGCAGCTTGGCATCACTTGGTGCCTTTTACATATGACATCTCTGGTTATGCTTAAAGAGAAGGACAATTCCCCTTATCTAAATGCAGAAGTACATGTGCTATGCTGAAGATCATATGTACTGCCTCTAACCCCTTAGATATATGCAATCTTGTTTAACTCAGTTGTTTTATGTTGTAAAGCACAATCTGATACCAAAACCTGAGATATCCAAAACTTCTCATTTTATTTGGGTGATTGTATCTCATTGACAGTTCTAATTGTGTCGGTATGTCTTAAGAAGATACGTAATAATAAGAATAGTCAAGACAGTCATCGAGAATAAGTCTGGGCAATTTCTCATTTGGGCTGTACAGAACAAGAATTTTCAGAAGGAAAATATATCTTAGAGGCAGCATGCCTAGGGTGGATGAGAGTGTGAGCTGGATTATATTTTCTTTATTAACTTCCAAGACCACCGAGTTATCAGTGCTTGTTCTACTTTTTTTTATTTATTTATTTTTTTTGGATTGCCTCTCTGATGTCTCTTTCTCTTCAGGACTAAGACTACAGATTTTGAACTGAAGCAGTTGTCAAGTAGATATGGGAAAACTGATGTATGTGATTTATCTTAAAACATAACTTCAATCTAGTAAATGATTTTTTGAAAAGATTTTTTGGTATTGTGGTGCAAACAAAACGTACTATAATTACTAAAGCTGGACTACGGATTTGGCTATTTACATTAAGTCAAGTAAAAAACTGCCCTCTAGAAACTTCTGCTCATTCGGTACAGGGGTGCAGCTGAACTTCTCCCTCTTATATGTAAGGCTTTCCTAGGTGGCTGAAGTTGTGTTATTAGGCATGCTCAGAATTGTCACCACATGGATTATACCTAAATCCAAGTGGGGTTTACAAAAGTAATATTTTGCCTGCGTTTTCTGCAGTGCTTGATGTGATAGAGTTCTTTATGTACTCTGTGACCCATTTTAGGTCTAGAAAGATATCTGCTGCAATTACTGCGAGGGGGAGATTAAAGGGACTCTGGAGATAGAAGAGGTATAAACAGATTTAGGTATGAATCAGAGCTGCTGCAAATTGTTTCTTTCTACACGCATTATTTTAAGGAATAGAAACATGCCAAATCTAGCTTATGAACTCAGCACATTTTCATTTGACCTGTTACAGGGATAAGACATTTGGTGTGTGTCAGCTCCAAATTTCCATGTTGAATTAACTGTCAACTCTGACTTCAGCAGCGTTAAGTTCATGTGCTACTGTCTCTCATGATTCATGTGAACGTGGTTTCCGTTTCTACCTGTCTCATGTAACAATCACAAGACAACAAGCCAATTGGCTGATATCCCTCCTTCCCAATAGGAATCAAGTCATATTCTGTAACTGCATTTTTGTTCATTGTCATCTTAGTGTCTATAACTACAAATGTTTTTATTGATCATAAAATTCTCACTTCTCTAAATCCATCAATATTTACTTTTTTATTTGCTTGTTTATTATACAGTGATGAAATGTTAAAAATTCCCATTTGAAAAAATAAAGAATATTAGTCTTCACCCTTTCAAGGGAAACAAAATCAAAGAAAGATTATTAGTTAATAAGAAAGATATTAAGAAAACAACTAATTAGACTGCCTGTTGTAATTTTTTCTATGTGTTGTCTGGCATGTTTCAGCAGATTTTTCACAAGCTAGAACAGATTCTCTCTGCTTATAAGTATTAAAGAAGTTTTAATGGTATGGATAGTATTCAGAAGAAAACTAATTAAAGAAACCATTTTCCTGCTGGCTATCAATCTCATGGTTCTCCAAGACCAAGCTATGCTTTTCTTCCCCTTTCCAGCATACTAATATGCTACCAATTTACAGGAGAGTAATTGCATTTTCATGCCCATGGCTTTTCATGCATTTCATTTTAGAAAGTTGAATGGCTATTTTTATTGATAAGGTAAGAAGTTAGTAGTATCTCCTAAAATCCTCCTGTTGACCTTTTCCTTTCTTCCTTTTCCTAAGCTGTCTAACTAAATAGATGCTAGAAGTAAATTTGCTAACAAATTAAGTGCTGTGACATCATTAGGCCTTTGAGTTTACTGGCCTTGAGATTTAATTAAATGTCAAATATTATACAATTCTGCTGACAAAAAACAATGTTATTTGCAGAAAACTGTGGTGTGTCACTGCTTTACCTTACTTGTTTTTTCTTTGCCGACTGATCCAGTGGCATTTCAGAGAATACTTTCATTGTGTACGCTAAAAATGAAGCAGCTCCTGCATTGTGCAGTGATACCTAGTGGTTATCATGAGGTGACTCAGAATCATTTTATCCTGGTATTACTTAATTTAATTGGCATAGGTAAACATATATGTTTGGTTGAATCTATTATCATAATTGTTTACTGCTGTATAAAACAACTCCATTCAGGGGGATTAATATGCCATCTCCTAACCACAGATGTCTCCCAAAAAAATGACTTCCCACATGTAGAACAGTTTATTAGGTCATGGTTCCAGCAAGATTTCTAGTCTTTGGTGTAACTGATGTTGCCCATTGCTGGAGATAACTTCTTGGGCTGGAAGCACTTCACATGGAAGAGGCTGTGTTTGCTATTTATCTTCTTGTTGAGCTGACTGCAGCCACTCTCCAAGAGGCTGAAACTGGTTTGCCAAGAGATCTGAAACTGGTTAGCCATGAAATCTGGAGGTGGAAACTGTGGTCCAGAGAACTTCTTTTTCTGTCAAGTAACAATCAACTTTCGTGAAATCTATGCTGTTCATCAGTATGTAGTATATCCAGAATGAGGCACTGGTACAGCCAGATTTTATCTATCTCCATTTACCTTTATTTCTTTATTATTAACTTTTATTACCACTGTTATTCTTTATATAGAATGCTGTGATGGTTTTTGGCATTGTAGAATCCTTAGAGTTGGAATGAGCCTTGAAAAGTCATCTAGCCCAGTTTTCCTGCAGTGAACACAAACATCTGCAGCTAGACCACGTTGCTCAGAGCCTGATCCAGCCTTGCCTTGAAAGTCTCCAGGGCTGGGGCATCAATCACATTTCTGGGCACCCTGTTCCAGTGCCTTACCACCTTCACTGAAAGGCCTTTTCCCTATTGCTAACCTAAATCTATTCTCTTTGAACTTGAAACCGTTTTCTCTTGTTCTGTCACCAGATCCCGAGGACACTGTTTTAGATATCTGGCTCAGCTGTACTGCATTAGAGTTCTGACTTAATGGAAGTTATATTAGTTTAGCTGAGCTTAACAGTTGCTGAAGGCTGATTGTGTTTTAAGTGATCAATTGTGCTAATTTTTGAAGACCAGTCAATAGATACATTTGATTCTGTATTTCACTGCTTGACTGATTTGTATAAAATGAGATGCAGAGAAAGCAATACTTTTCCTATAGTAATTGAAAATGTGCCTCAGATTTCAGTTATTCTGGTATATTGACATTAATTTTACTGCATTTACTCCTGAAGAATGGCAGTATAGTATTCTACCTGTCCTGGGTTTTTGGGCATCCCTTAGCATCTGTACAATTTTTAATCACATTAAAATAATGAGCTTCCTTGTTCCCTAAATCTTGGTTTAAAATTATTTTTTTCTATGGTAGAATTTCTGCTATTGAAAAGTTATTTGGGATCCTCTTGGAGTCTAATGGATGTGCAATACTACATGTAGCCTTGTACTTCTACTCTAGAAGACTTGCCTGTACATAATCCTCTGATGAGACAGTGAAAGTATTGGAAGTCTGCAAGAGTAGATATAGCATGGTAGAGTGGAAGCAGGGAAATAAACTGTAAGAAGGATCTTTATTAGTTCAGTTTACTTCAACTGTATTTCTCATGGTGGTGAGGATTTTACCCACTTGAATTTCCAAGTCTTTTTATAGCAGTAGATGATAGGGCAGAGGAGAAAAACCATACTCGTGTATTCATATCATAGGTTCTCCTATTTTACCACATCTTCTTTGTGATGATATTTCAAGAAAACTGAGGCTGCTTCGTTCTTTTATCTGGTCATCTGGAGTGATTGCTTTAGCTGGTTTCAGGATACTCTTAGTTCATTTCTTTTCTTGATTGGAAGTGTTTTGAGAAGGCATCCGGAGCTTAGACCTTTTATTTTTGTGACGGTCCACAGAGATTGTATTTTGGGGAATCTGCATTTCTTTTTCTACATATGGGGAAAGTGATACTCAGTAACAGTTGAAAACACAGATGTGCACTATAGGATGTTTTCCCCAAGGCTGTCCATGGTAATAGAAATTCTCCTGAAGGAGTGTCATACAGGCAAAGAAGGTTTTAGTCCCATTCTTCATCTTTTGGACAGGCTGTGCAACTGCTTGCCCTGCAGAGCAAAAGCAGGATGGAAAGTACTCTATTTAATTTCTGAAAACATGCTGGGCCTAATACATATCTAAGCTAGCTTTAGTATGACCTTATTAACACTTCAGTGTAAGTCTAATAAGCTGAATTAAATGTGTATGTTATGTGTTTTGCCCTCGATCACAAACCAAGCACCCTTGGTATCAAAATATTATTTAAAAAAAAAAGTGTGTGTGTGGGGAGGGAAACACTGTCTCACTTCCCATTACTCTGTCAGCTTCTGAAGTAGTGCTTCATTATTTTGGGCACTTGGAAATTGAAAATGACAAAAAAGTGATTGTCTCCAAGGCCCGGAGGAGAATTGGAGCTAATGTTGTGCAGAATTGATGTAATTGCTCTACTTCAGCGAACATGAGTCCTGGGGAGCTGGATGTGAGCCAGTTCACGCCACTTGGCTTCCATTCAGCATTCTCATTTTGCTGTGATTTGGGTAGTGTGAACAGATATAGATTGCCTCTCCTCTGTATGGATTAATCCCGAAGGGATACAGAGCCCTGATTAGTTATAAATTTACCAACTTTGTTTTGGAAAGCATTGACTACCATATTTACAAATGTGTATGTAAGTAGGCATATAAGGGATTTGGAGAAATAGCTATGTGACTGTACAGTAATAGTACTCTTTCCCCATAGGGTACTTCATATAGTAGTTGGGACAGTCTCAAAAGTTAAATCACACTTTCAACAAGTTTCTCAAAGTCTTAGCATAGTCTTGATTCTCATAATTCACTTACTACAGAAGGGATAGATTGGAAAACTCATAACAAACAGACTGACATTTCAAGCCTTTTTCACCCATGTTATTTACAGTTTGTTGCCTTGCTGAGTTTTAATAAAAGTCTTATTTGGCTTTTTTGTTGATCATCTGAAAACCACTGGGCTGAATTTATGCTATCTCTTTTCTGTGTAATTAGCTCTCAAATGTTTCTAATTCACAATGTAGTATTTTTACATATGGAAAATAAGCATATGAAAAATTTATTGAAGTTTTGTAAATACTTTCCCTGTACTAAAATTGGGAATAAAATTACAGCATGAAGGCTTTCAAATATAATTTTCCCCTCAAAAACTAAGCTTACACCTTAATAAATAACCTCAGCCTGTTGATTGGACACATTTTTTTTTTTTAATGGCTAATAGAATTACTAGTCACTAATGATAGATAATAATCTAACAGAGGGATGAAAAAAGTAGTTCATTTGATGGACTGAAAATGTACTGTTTTTATGTACTCCACTTGAATACAATCAGTGAATACTGAGTATCGTGCTCATTTTAGGTACCGGACTATGGGCCAGTCTCTGCTGTCAATCTAACAGTTTTATGCATTTACAGAATGACTACTGTATTTTGCACTGTTTTTAACAATGTTGGCAGAGAAGCAGAAGGAAAATAAAGCCTGCTAATAGTCTCCAAGTATTTTTTTTTTTTTTTTTTGTGGTTTTAATTCATGACACTGACTTTCAAAATTATCATGTGTTGGTTCTGTCACTATTAAGCACAGGACAAAAAGATTTTTCTCTCAGAATCTTACACTTATTTAACTTAGAGCAGTGTAAATATAGTAGTAACACTTGTGACTAAGTAGAAAGACAGATAATTTGATGTGGTGTTTCTGAAATTAACTTTAATCCAAGTCAAAATAACATCTGACTTTAAAAAATGATAACAACACTTGTGCTTTTTGCTAGGTGCAAGAGCCTGAAGTGAAGGGCTGTTTGAGCTGTGAATGTTGAGCAGGGTTTGGGTCCTGACTGACAGGCTCAGGGTCTTCTCTAGCAGTTGTTCATTACTGACGTTGTAGTAATACCCAGAGAATTGCAAATCTAACACTGAGTCTATTCTGCTTGTCAGTGTACAAGGGTGTAAAAAATGGATTGATGTATGCTGATGAAACATTTGGAAAAAGTCCCTTACAGCTGCAATTGCAATTTGCAGAAACTTGCAGGAATATTGTCTATTGTTGAATCTTAGTTCACTGAAGTCTCAAGTGAGAGCCTTCCATTAAAAAAAAAAAAAAAAAAAAAGAAAAAAAAAAAGAGGTCACATTAAGTCTTGCTACTGCCATTCCTGTTTTTCTAGGATCTGTCTTTTTTAAGGGGTATTACGCTAAATAGACATTTCCACAGATTAAACAGAGGGCTTTGGGGGGTTTTCTGTTTTATTTTCTTGAGATGGTGGCTTAACCAATGATATAAAGATGGTAATAAAAATAAGATTTTTATCTGTGTAAGTATGCCATGACCTAACAGTTACTGATTGTCTACAGTGCTTTCTCCAAACTTGGCTAAAATAAGTTACAGGTCTCCAAGTAATAGCTCTCCCTAAAGATGGCTTGTGTTGTTTTTTTTTTTTTTTTTTCAAAGAGGCATTGAATAGGGAATTTTATCCTCTATAACTCTCATAAAGCACTTAACGTTTTGTTGGTTTGGTTTTTTTTGAACAAGAACTTCTATTACTTTTTTCTTTCTCTACACTTCATGATCTTTTTCCTTAACAAAAGAAAGATAAAATTCCCAAGTGACCAGTAAGTTGCTCTTGTTGATCTGCATGAATTATAACTTCTGAACCAGGTGGCATCATTTTTAGCAGAATATATGCATATTTTATCACTCAGAGCTGTTTTCATTCCAGTGCTTTTGGCAAACTATTGATTATTTAAATCCTTAGCTGAGGTAATCTGTATGAACGTTATTCATTATGTTATTTGGTAGATGGGGGGGTATTCTGGTTAAGTAAGATGTGCTGCTCCAGCTAGATGCATATAAGTTTATGGGATCCCAATGGGTTTAATCCCTGAATACTCAAAAAACTGGCTGATGTCCCTGCAAGACAACTTTCAATGATTTTTTTTTTTTTTTTGGTGCCTTTGGGAATCTGATGAGGTTCTCATCAACTAGAAGCTGGCAAATATTGTCCCAGTTTTCAATAAGGATAAGAAAGAAGAAATTCTTAATTACACACCTGTCAGTCTCAATTCAGTGTCTGGTGAAAATTATGGTGAGGATTATTCTGAGAGTTAGAAGAAAAACACCTGGGGGAAAAGTAATGCAGTCATTGGTCACAGGCAACATGGATCCACAAGGGAAAATTTCTTTTCACCCGACTTAATCTTCTTTTATGATAAAGCTATCTACAGAGTTGACTGAGGGAAGCCAGTTTATGTAATCTTTTTGGTTTTCAGCAAAGCTTTTAATACTGATACAGTATCTTGTTAGGCAAGATATCCAGTGTACAACTATACAAAACCATAATGTGATGGGTGGGTAAATTGGCTGATGGATACAGATCAAAGAGTCATAACAAAATGGGCTTATATCAGGCTGGTGGCTAGTCACAGTTGAGATTCCACAGGGTTCTATCTTAAGGATAGTTCTGTTTAACGTTTTCACAGAATACCAAGAATCAGTGGCTCTGTCATTGTGTTCAATTTAAACTGAAATATACAAATGTTGTCTTCATTTTCTGCAGCTCTCTATGCGTCTGGTCACTGTACTTAAAGGTGACACAGTCACCAGCAAAACTTGATGTTGTTGAGTTCTGATGCTTTTTGTTCCTTTACAGTGATAGGAAAATGTTTCTGTTCTGCGTTTTCAGGCTACATCTTTTTTACCAGTACGTAGTTTATTGATCACTAAGGGTAATTTGCTATGTATTTTAGCCATTAGTGCTTTTGTGCAAGGATTTCTTTGTTGTCCATTACTGATGCAGAGAATCTGAATGCAGTCTTTTTCTGTTGCAAGTTTTAGTGGTAGGAAGTAATATTCGTATACAGCTGTATGTTAATACTTTAAACACAGTTGTGTGAGTGAATTGTAGCTGGATGGTGATATTGTGACAATCTTTTGAGAATCTTCACTGATGCCTTTATGCTGGGGAGAGGGATATATGGATTATGATTAGATATCTGCAGTCCTGTTGTACTGTGTCTACTGGTTCACTAGTCTGCAAAGCACAGATTTCACTTCTGCTTTTACCTAGAAAGCTGAAAAGTAGAGAGCAACTAAAAAATGTCCTTTGCCTCCCAATGAGGTATATCTGAGCCAAATGGTTTCTGTTAACGTTGGCTGCTTTGGTAGGCTGTGGTGGTTGTTCAGGATATTTCCCTTCATTCTATGACTCTTCTCTGCAAAACAGGGAGCAGACTTTTCCTTTCTTGTACTACTATGTGTTACTTTAATTGATCGTGGTGTAACATACCCTTAGCATTTGTTCAATATGAACGGTTCATCAATACTCAGGCTCTCCTAGAAGTGATAGAAAACATATTAGATATTCTGGACAACATCCAAATCTAGTGAAGTAAACAGAAGTTGTCATAGAAGTTATTCTACTTCCTCTAGCTTTATACACACTAACAACTAAGAATGAGATACCATTTGATTTCTTTACATTGGAGCTGAAAGAAGAAAAATCACTTGAATCTAAAAGTGTTAGATCAAATGTTAGAACTTGCAGGGAAAGGAAAAAAATATCTGCACTTCTCCTGTTTTCATAAATATGTATGGCATTCATTTTTTTATTTTTTATAAAAAAGAAAGGAGAAAGTTACTGTGAGAGAAATCAAGAATTATTAAAGATGCTGAATGATTTCTGTTTGAGGATTAATTAAATAAACTAGTGTGTCTAAGGCTCAGGAAGACATGTTTGAGGGGCTATGATGAAGGCTTATAAAATGGGGTGTAATGGGAAACAATTGCTCTCCCAATACAGTAATGTAATATTGTCAATTGAAATTAACAGATAATAGGGTTCAAAAACAAACAAACAAACAAAAAACTGAGTAAGCTAATGTGCAGTTTCTTCGATATGGAGAGTTTAATTATTTGTCAGTAGGCACTGTGTATGTTAAACTTTGATACACCCTGACTGAACTTTTAAGTGTATATCTTGATACCTCAGAAAGAGGTACGGTCTCTTTAGACTGGAGACTTGCTTTATGGCATATCGAAGTTAAAAGGATATTCTGCTCAGCATCAGCCAGTCGCTGTCAAATCACTAAGTGTATTAGTGTGGTAATACAGCAATTGTTCAAAAGGAGGAATAGTGTATCTTTCCACAACAGAACATAGAGATATAGGTGATCACAAGTCTATTTATCAGCTTGTATTTAAGTATGTTTTGTGCTTGGCTTATTAACAAATGAATTCAGTTGAAACTGCAGGAAAACTTCAGGTTTCTAGACTAGAGGCTAAATTGCATTCTGTCCCCAAAGCAGCACTTAATGACCACTAATTCTCAGGGTTTTGATTTTACAGCTCATATGGGTATTTAGTTTATCATTAACCAGATGATCAGTCTAATAATGAAGCATGACTAGCATGATAAATAGTCGTGATTTTTAAATTTTCTTATGGATTGGTAAAGGCACGAGTGACTTTTCCAAATGCATGGAGAAAATGCACCTTGTTACCTAAAAGAGGAATAATTAAGTATGTTAAGGCAAAGCAGGTTTGCTTATTCTCTGTGGAGTAGCTTTTATTCTAACTAGTGTTTTCTTTTTTTTTTCCTGTATGCAAAATAAAAGTAGTAGAAAAGTAGAAGTGATGGTTTCACCACACTTGTGTTGTTGAAGTCAGGACTAATCTCTTGTTGATTTGATCAACCAGAGTGACTGCCACTGAAATCTTCTGTGTGTGTCAGAATTGTTTGTACTCGAACTGACCCATAATAAAGATCATGTCATCCAACTCCCCTGCGATGAACAGGGATACCTACAGCTAGATCAGGGTGCTCAGAGCACGTGGGGAGTCCAGCCTGATGCTGGATGTCTCCAGGAATGGAGATTTTATTGATGAGGAGGAGGAGGAAAAAAAAAAGCAAACTTTTCATTGACTACCAAATTTATTGTTGCAAGTGGGTAGCTCTAAAGGTAATGTCTCCTATTTATTTCTGTGCAAACTACAATGGCTACAAAGAGCACAAGGATAGAGCAAATTCTTAGCTGCATAATGCTATTTTTCAATATAGTCACCCTACGCACACACACAACCACAAAAAAACCCCTTTACCTAGAAAATATGGCTAGCCATAAAGAAACTGAGATTTCAGCAAGATAGCTTTTCTTAGAGATATAAGATCTGTCTTTTGCATACCTGCTGTGAATGCCTGTTGTTTTTAATATTATGATAAATCACAGACGTTATCAGCTTTGACTCTATGGATTGTAGATATTCATAAGCACAAACTGGGTGTTACTTTCAGTATGTGTAACATCATAGCATAGAAGAAATTGTATTTATCTTCTACCATACTTGTATGTGTTTGACTATAAAAGAACACTAAGAGAAAAGATAACTTTCTGAAATTGTAACCCAATTAAGCAATAAAAAGGTGATAAATAAAAAAGTGAATTGGACACAAGTTCAGTGTGCATATCTTAAACATGTCTGAGTTACTTTAGATGACTTTTAATCTTTATATTCATAAACATTCTTGGTCCCACTTTTGTTTTGTTTTCTTTATCTTTCACATTTTTCTTCACTTATTTAACTATTCTAGTTTGGCAGAACAGCTCTTGAGACAATACTAAACTATTATGATCTTAAGTGTTGGCAATCAAAAATGACCTCTCAGATTTCAGTCTTTTATTGTTAATAACACAAAGTTTAAAAAAAAGATTCTGAGACCATTTTGGAGTTATTGCATCAGAGCTTGTTGCAATTTGAAGTGTTGCAGAGACCACAGAAAATTGAAATTTCTAGTGGAAACATCAGTTAAGCATGAACTTGAGTATTGGTAATGATTCCATTCTAATACAATTTTTATTGTAATAGATATTTTCAGGTTCCCACAATAGAAATATATAATTCATAGAAAACACTAATAATGCTTAGAGCCTGTTTCTGTTTTCATTTAGTGTTTGTGTAATTATCAGTGTGAAGGAAGATTAAAATTCAAAAACCTGTGTCTATTTTCTTCAGAGATCTGAAAAAGTCATTTTCCCATTCCATGCTTTGTACTGCTTTCATCCTAGCCTTTCTGATGTCATGAGCTTCAGAAGGCTGAGAACTGTCTAAGATAAACTGTAAGCTGGTATTAGAAATAGGGAATAAGTTACTATCCTGGAGAAGGCACACTACAGTTAACTGCTGAGGCTGTGCTACTCTCCAGATATGGAATAGGAAAGTGAACAAAGGAGTTCTCTGAATAATGAATGTCCCTTTCAAAACATATACTGCAGTCTGATGCTCTTCTTGCAGTACAAGGGTTTTTGATAGAAGGCATTTGTGAGGGAGTGCACAAGATTGGCTACTCCCAGTTTTTATGCATCATTAGGTGATCACTTTGATAATGGGGTAATTATCACCATAATTCTCACTGATGAATGTTCTGAAGTGGTAAGATATACAGATGCATTCCATATCCTTATCAAGTTTATATGATACTATCTAGTTCTATAGTGGTTGTAGATTAAATTAATATTCTTTTCACTGTCCTTCTTTGAGGATCTCTGTCTGTGTCAAGGAGAATTCATTCATTGTACAGAACATGAATCACTGAAGTTGGTATTCATTGCTTATTAATGTTCCTCCACCTTTTAAGAATGATGGCGTTGCTTCGGTTTTTTGGAACTACTTCAGTGTTCCAGGTTACCTTAAATAAAACTAGTGGTATAGTACATTTCTCTTTTATAGCCATCGCATCTATTGATTAGAGGTTAACAGAAAATGATTTCTCATGCTTACTGCAAAATTTCTTATTTTGAAGCTTTACATTTTTCCTATCAATTGCTAGCAATCTTTTGGTACTGTCTTTGTCATCATATGAACTAGATACTGCCTCCAAATACAAGGGTTGAGGTAGTTCTTCCTCCCATGCAATGTGAAAGTTGCTGGGGAGAAAAAAAGTAAAAGAACTTAGCTGAAAATGCTTCAGCCTCTGCTTATAAGTCTTGATTAGGATTTTTATTCTTTACTGATGTGGGGAAGAAAAACAACTTGGTTTTGGACCAGAGAAGTCCCAGTTGTTCTGTATCTGGCAAGAATGTCCCACAGAAAAGAGGCATCATCAGGGGCAGCTGGGACTTATTTTTAAAACTGAAACAGTAACAAGGTATCAAAAAAAAAAAAAAAAAAAACCCAACAAAAAAAACTTCTCCAAAAAATGTCTTCACTCAGAATTAAGTAGCTGGCATTAACAAGCTGGAGTGAACCTAATCAGGAAAAACAAAACAAACAAAAAAAACCAAGAAAACCCTAAAGTCCATACTTCCCTGAAAATGGCAGAAAAAGATGCTTTTGAGACATACAGACCAAGCTAAGCCAAGAGAATTTTACTGTATACAATACTGAAGATGAATTATCTAATTGCCTCTTGAACTACTTTACTTATAGGAGTCTACTATCTGTTATCTGTGCCTCTTACACTTTTTCATAGAAACTAACGAACATTAACCTTTTCTCTTTAATGCTTATTTCAGGAAGGAAATTAGAACATTAATCAGTAGTGAGTCAGACTATAAGTGATTTCATCAGTTTTCTTCATTGGCGTGATAGTTCTGTGTTGTATGACACTTCTATCAGTATCTGACTGGATCAAGATTTTCCACTGTGTGTTAAGCTATTGTTCAGTGTCTGTGGCACAATTTGATCTCTGCTTCTGAGGTTTGGACAAAGCAGAGCAGATGTCTGGATCTTAGGTTTGTGTACATCAGGTGATGTTAAGTGCTCTTCTTATAGCAAGCTCTGAAATAGTAAGACATAATATAGCATTCTGAACATATAGGTATTTTATTTGTTGTGGCAATGATAGTTCTTTTCATTGTGGAGATTCTAGTGTATGCAAAATAGATGATGATGAGGACGAAGTTATTTTGGGAATGTGACATGAGAATACCTTTCCAAGATAGAGTATAATTATAATTGCCTTTGAAACATTTTCTTTAGTGACTGTTATATCTGGGTTCTCATTTAGGTGAATGAAGTTGTTTCATTCTAGCTGTTTAAAAATCAATTACAAATGTAGGTTCAGGTGAATGTGACCTATAATTTCTTCTTCTAGAATGCATCCAGAGGCTAAAATTAACAATTTGTGTACAATGAGATGCCTTATTGCCC
>PPHD01020043.1:1169-13827 GCA_002909625.1 Bambusicola thoracicus
TTGTTCCTTTTTTTTTTTTTTTTCAATTGAATTCCCAGAAATGTAGTGCAGAGGGAACCCAAGATTTAGTACAGTCCCTTCAGAGATCTCTAAATCACTACTTTTATTTTACTCCATAATTCTTCCTTTCCTTCTGAGCGTAAAGCTTGTCCATCTATTTAACTTCAAAGAATGCATGTTTTCTAAATCATGCATCCCGAGAAGGTTATAATATACATATATTATACCAACCCACACAGTTTAGATCACTGTCAGGTCTTCAGGGAGACTTGTGCATTGTGTGATAATGTAAATGTTATTGTTCTGGTGTAAAGTACTGTTTCTAAATGATCTCTCTTCTGCACTCCTCTGCATTCGCCATCAGTTTGATGGCTGTTACTGCAACCAAAAATGAAATAATAATTTTTTCTACCGTATCTAAGTCTTACATGCAAGTACTGTATTATTATTTTTAATGAGTTAAAATCATCAGCTTTTACTGATGAAGCACATGCAATTTTAACTGAGAAATTTTCACAGTGATATTTTTCAGAAGCTGGAGGGTACACCATATTAAGGGTTGTCTAATATGTAGAACAGTTTCTGTGCATTTCCCAAGGGTATTGACAATTTGCATCTATTACAGACAAGATACTCTTACAGGTGGCCTGAAACTGATGTTTCCCTAACTCCAAGTGGATTTATGTTTTTATTTGTTTTGTTTTGTTGTTGGGTTTTTTTTTTAGTTTGTTTTTAATTTCAGTTTGTTTGTTTAGTGAACTGTCATGTTCATTGGCTGAACCTTCAGCTGGAATAGCATTTGTGTAATACACTGTTACTTTACACTAAGTGAAAAGTTAAAATTTTAGCACTTTGCCGTTTCATCATCAATTAGAAAATTTCCCTGAGCCACTGTTTCTGACACTTCATTTGAATCTCCTGGTAAATAAACTATTTACTATGGTGAATGTGGTCAGAAATAACTAAAACATTGTGCTATTCACCCGTGCTCATTTTAGCCTGGATGCTTAAGTCTTGGTTGCTCCATGCTTATTGTTGATGGTTTTGGTAGCAATGATTCCTCATCAGGTCCATTTGACTAGTTGATTGCTTAGCTTCAGTCACAGAAATTACAAGGCTGGTTAGCTTCAGATGGTATGAACTGCTCATTCCCAGAATAGTATGGACTTTATTTCCATGATCTTGGGATATTTCAGTTAAATGGATGAAACATAAATTAGCTCCAGTTACAATAAGTTTGTTGCGAAAACCTCCAGTGAATTTTTTTTTATGAGTACTAACGTAATACCTCAGTAAAATTCATTTCCACAGATATTTGCCCAGTCTCTCCAGTCCAGAGATTGCTTGAATTTGGAGGTCCAGGAGGGTTTCTGAAATTTCACTCTGCTTCCGTGTTGGGATGGCACCCAGTTATGTATTATCTCATTCTCTCTCCCTAAGCAATTATTTGAATGAGCTGAAAACATGAGGAAACAGAGAACAAGAGTCACTTGATGATCAGGGCACATAACTGAGCTAGATTTACATGGGATCAGCAGGCCAGGGCACGTGATTCTTTACAGCTCTCTCCAATTTAGGCAATAAGATTTTAAGAAGGCAACAGATAGAAATTGGTATGTATACCTGCTGTCTATCTAGTCCATTGCAGCCAAACACTGTTTGAGAGACTTTTCTGATGGTGAAACAATAATTTCAAAGGAAGACTAATACTCTGCAAACAATTTTCAGTTTCTCAGGACAGCCACAACTTCTTCCATTTACTCACCTATTTTTCTATCTATTTATCTGTTTGTCTGTCTGTCTGTATAATTTTTGAAGTCCCTTTAGCAAATTACTGAGAAGATAGATGTGCCAACTAAATGTAGCATACTTATAAAGAATAGATTTTACGTATTACTTTTATACACTTTTACATATTACTTTTATAGCACTGTGTGTGTTACCTGTATGATCATTCATTTTTCGAAACTTTCATTATTTGTTTAACTAATAAAGAGGGGCAAATTTTTATAATTAAGTCCTGCTGTCCTTTTTTAGAAAATAAACGTATTTTATTTCTCCCAATAGCTTTAATTACTTAGTTCTTCAGGATAAATGATGAAAGGTGTCTTGCTAGCAAGAAATAGCATTGGATTATCTGGATCAGTAATCAGTCCTTTGATTCAACCTGAAAAGAAGTGAGAAGTATTTACCTTTCCACATTCGCAGTTCAAAGGGATATTTGGAGAGGAAAACTGTCCTCAGTATGGTACAATTCCATGCTTGCAGCACTGTTCTTCTCTGTCTCTTATAGTGAAAGCTGTATCAAAAATTCTCTTGGCTTTGTAAAAATTTATTCCTCACTGAACTGAATCTGTGAAATCTCCATTCCTTCAGGCTCTTCGGAAGCAGAATCTATTATCTATCAGCCCATAACATATCATCACACAGTAAGGAACTGGCAGGAGGTGAAATAAAAGCTTAGCCCACTGATGTGCCTGATGTTCCTTCTAATCAAGGCAAATAATTCTTCAGGCTTCATTTAAATCTTTGCTCTTTTTTTTTGAGTAACTTTATGGAAAACATAGGGCTCTTGTAGAATTTCAGCTATAACAGCATTTCCTGAAAAAGTCCTCTATGAGGCTTTCATAATTCTATGTAATTTTCAATTTTTTTCTCTTCTTTTTCTTTTTTTCCTCTTTTTTTTTTTTAAAGATACTTAAAACCAGATTATATTTCAGCCTGTAAATTCATGCAGATTCCTTGTGTTCTTTGAGTATCCAGTTACCAGCTCTTTTCTCCACAGATTAAATCTTTCTTTCATTAGAAAGTACACATTTGTATCTTCTTCATTTCAGGATTTAGGGATAATTTTCAGATTCAGTTGCTTGTACCCTACTCATTTGGATTAAAAAGTCAGAAAAGTTACAAGGGCTTTTTAGTCTGAGCTCCAGGGATCAACAGCATATCTTCATTTTTTCCCGATCTGGGTGTGGAGACAATCACTTGCTAGTACTTTCACCTTCTGCAAAATTTCCCTTAATTTTTACATGCCTTGGTAATTTGAAGATGAACATTCAAAGGGGTTTTAAGCAATATTGCTAAGTTTTCAGCTGATTAAATACATATTTAAGCCTTAACTTACGGCTGTTCTCTACATAATTAACTGTCCTGCTACCTGATGTTCCTACAATTACAATCAGGTTCATTAGACAAAGCAGTGAAGAGTACTATAATACTTTAAGATATAGCAGAGAATACTGAATTTTTATAGCTATACATGCTTTTCGTAGAGAGAACAGAATTCCTTCCATCCATGGAAGGAATCCACACATGCAAGTGTGAGAAGTGCTGACCAATCAACTAGGTAATTTCTGTGCTAATACACAGGTCTGAAGGTCTGCAGTTCAACAGAAATATGCTTGGCTGACATATGTCTCTCCAGGAAGCTGAGGATAAAAGGATCCTGTAGCTGTGCACTAGTGATGCAGCCCTAGATGCACTGAAAGATTATTCACTCATACTGAATTATATTTGCTGGACCAGATAGTAGCTGCTTACCAGATTGCTATCTCCCTGCAATACTAGTGAAACTATGTGAAAGCATTTTTCGGAAGTAAGTAATAATCTACCTAGTGGCACTTCCTGACTGACAGTTTATACAGACTCCCTTGTGCCTGTCTTTTCATCAAGATCTTCAGCTGCCTTTTGAGAACGTGGATGCTGGAGCAGTTCTCGTACCATTTTCAAATCTGCTATATTTCATCTACAGCTAAATGAAGGAGTGTGCCAAGTATCTTAGTTTGGAGACCTGATTCACCTCTCCTCAGAGGCAGACAGAGACAATTAAATCCTTACACCCCACTCAGTTTTTCAGATTGAAAATTCTTTCATATTTAAATACCATGAAGGCAATATATATGATCATTATTTAGAGGAAGTCTTTCCAGCTTACCACAACTATGTTTACAGCAACAGTCAGTTCAGTCATCAATAGGACCGTGTGTTTTGACTAGCAGAGAAAGCTGCAATACTCTAGAGAAGGCATGTAAAAATAAATGTTGATGTTTCTTTAAAGTTCTGCTCCATATCTTCATGTTCTTGCCACAGAGCCACTACTGTAACAGGAAAATAAAGTCTGAACTGGCAGTGTATGAGTAGCTTTTGCTAAGCTGTGAACAAAACCACCCTAAATTGTAATAATCTCCAGATGTAAAAATTGTAGAGGCTCTATATGAGTCCTTGTAGCCACATCTTCTGCATTTTTTTCTCAGAATCAAGATGAACGCTCAGATATTATCACATCACTCCTGAAACTGAAGTCCTCAAAATAACACATATAAAACTAGATAAAACTAGAAAACACATAAAGGTTTGGGCAAAAGAATCAGAATGTGGTATGAAGGTTGCAGGAGACCATCATGTCTCCCGTGACTGCTTGGTAAAGAAAAAAAGCTAGATGTTTTGCTTTAAGAAGGGAAATCTGAGAGTCTTCTTCATCAGGTCAAAAAGTTTTGCTGACAGGGATGCCTGCTAACCCCTCTCAGCCCCTCCTTGTGTTTCTGAGCACACCACTCAAGCCAGCCTGCCTGAATTCAACTGTCGACCAGCCTTCTTCAAATGCATCTACTTCTTGCAATTTCTGTCATTAACATCATAATATAATAAATCTGTGCTACTGCTTTCAGAGCTTTTTCTTTTTCTTCTTTCTTTCTTTCTTTTTCTTTTTTTTCCCCCTTTTTGCTTTAATAAGAAAGGAAGGTGGAATCAATATGACTCCAAGGGAGCTGTTAAAATGACGAATAGACAGAGGAGCAAAATCAATCTTGAAAAGAAGGTTTGCTGGAGAAGGAATGAATACTATATGCATAGGTTATGCTGAAAGTAATGCCTCCTTTTAATTTCCATGGAAACTACAATGGATACAAAGAGCACACTAGCACTATTTGATAGAGCAAATTCTCAGCTACAAAACACTTTTTCAACATAATCACCTTTGCTACCTGTGCATTTTTGCCAGCAATGACCAAGAGCCTGCATGCTGAACTTGTAACAACTTACACCAGTAGAAGTGATCCACTACTGTTCTTGCCAGTGCTGAAACGCACCACTCACTGTCTCTCTGTGCTCACATCTGCTGTTGGGTTTCCATCAACGTTCAGCAAGCAGTGTCGATGAATGTCAAAGGGTGTCATTTTTTCTACACGGAAGAATCTAGTGGCAATCTTTACTTCATATGCGCTACCATGTCAGATACCATTTGTCGGATTGCCCCTCTGCTGCCATCTATCACATGGCAACAAAATTTAATGGAATATTGGCAAGAGGGTTCAATCTCTACTGCCATGTCACTAACATTTGCCTCTGACATCATGGGCCAACATAATAAAATATGAAGCATTAGTTTCGGACCAGCCCTCATAGCTTTGTGACGACTGCACATAGATGATAGCTGTTTGTTGCTGCTTTTTATGCATATGTAGACCAGTTCTTTATTAGAAGAAACATCTGTGGCAGTCATAAAAGCTCATGCTAGCCCTGTCATCCAGCCTGGCTATAATTTTGTGCCAGGAAGAGATACGATTGATTTTAGTTTGCTCTTCTAAGATTGTACAATGAACTGTGTGCTTGTTCAGATGCTAGAATTAAAGCACATCACGCTGGCTGCAACTCACTCATTTCTGGTCTTCACAAGCCAAGATATGGAGAGGTCTCTGCAATAGTACTTGCTCCCAGTTAAAGAGCAGAGGACAATTGCTAGCTTCATAGATACAATAAAATTGTTACAAGTTGTCTGGCAGTGAGTAAACCTAAGTCCAAACTCATATTCAGCCTTGTTTTTTTAATAATCAATTATATGCATAGCTTTTTATGCATGTTCTGATCTCTTAGTATTTGTAAAAACCGTGGAGTTTAATTCTACAGCAAGCTGTGTGCTTAAAAAACTGATAATCCAAACATCATCTACATTTTACTGCTTGACTTAAATATAGGAATTCTATTTAAACTATTCTAACTTTCAATTTTGCTGGTTTATGTCCCATGAATGTCTTCCGTGCTTGGTCAATAACTTTAGATTATTATTATGGTTCTGCATTCTTTCCAAATGCATAGTTTAACATCATATTTTTCTCCAATCTTATGAAGAAAACAGAATTAAATATGTTTGTATTTAAATTACATTTTATACGCAACTTTTTATTTGATAGCTCAGAATAAGAATTTCTTAATTGAATTTTGGTAAATTTCATAATGAAATTAATTACTATTTTTTAAATAAAATAGCTACAATGTCTGAAACTTGTCTCCACAGAGACAATGATAATATCATCCATATCCTGATTTGTGGGAGACAATAAAAAGTTAATTTAATTGAAGTTGGCCCACGGATTTATATAGCAGAAGTAATTTCAGAAGAAATTAGACCTAGCAGGATATTTTCAGGGGAAAACATTCATTTCATTGGAAAATAGCACTTTATTAAAGCCAGAACTTCTGATGAGGAAAAAATCATTTTCAACATACTTTTCACATTAATATTTTCACAACTTTCACCTTCTTTACAATCTGTCTTGTCTTCCAAGAAAATATATTTTATTTAAATATAAACTAATTCCATTTTTTTCATATTTTATAGTAATGGAAATATTTAAAAATAAAAATTGAAACCGTGCTTTCAAATTGCCGGGAATATTCCTTTTTTTGATACAACTTCAGTTTCATTTAATTTGGTTTTGACTCAGAATCATTTTTAAGAATAAGTAGATGAAGATAAATGTTTTATGCCAAATGAATTAGCATAAGTATTCAGAGAACACTTTCAAAAGAATAATGAATTTAATGTAATTTTAAAAATGATGATTGCATAGGAAATTGGAGTGAAATCCTTGCTACACTTTTTATTTGTGAGTAAAAGTGTGCTTTTATGATAGCCATTTCTTACTCTCAAAGGAAGACGTCTATGTGAAGTGCAAACTAAAGATTTCCATTTAGAAGTAGTTATCCTTTGGTGAGAATCCAAGGCAACCGTACATAAAATGATTTACTGGGTCAAGACAAAATTGAAGAAAATGAGGGTATGCCTTATATAATCTTTTTACAATCTTAGTAAACATCATAAACTCAGTCCAGTAATCTACTTACTCCCTAGCATCTCTGATTTGATTTCCCTCTGAGGCAAGGTTCTAGGCACTGAGGTGGAGCCAAAGAAAAAAGGGATCCTTTATCAACTCTTCCTTCACCAGGAAAACTGTTTAAAGCGTAATGATTTGTACACCTAATTCCAGTGAGAGAATAGATTAGGTTTCTTTCTAATGGCTTTGGTAGCTGAGTGTGGCAAATCCACCTATTTATAATTTTATCTGAAGCTCCAGCTGAACGAGGTAATAGATATTTCTGAAATGTTTCTATCATAGTTGTGTTGGGCTTAATAACTTAGAGGATGTGAGATCAACAGGTGATCTGAACCTAGAACACTGTGTAGGAGAGCCTGGGTATGGTGAATACTTTCTAGTTCTTTTTGTAATTAAATCAGAAGTGGTTTATTGTCTCATTAGAGTCTTTCTTGTTTGATGTCATTGTAAGAACCAGGAGGACGCATTGTTATTGCATCACTTAACTGTCTAGAAGGACACACCAGCTGGAAATCAACTGTTGTCTGTCTTGAAAAATTTGAATATTCAAAAGTCCTGTTCATCAGCTTTGCATTTGATTTATTTAATTCAAAGAGTTTGGGGGCATGGGGATGCAGAGTAATGTGGTCTATACACAGCAAGGCAATCAAAAAAGAATTATTTTTCATGGCAGCCTATGTGTGTGGATGTCTGTGTGATTGTGTAAATGTTCACACATACAACACACACCTGTTAAATCTCCGCTATGCTTTCCCCCAACTCAGGGCCAGTAAAAACCACATGCTGTTCTGCACATTTAGGAATTGTGTACTCTAGCTTCTCAGTAAATAAAATATAGAATGGAATATGAGAGTGTTCTCTTCAAAGATGTTATAAGGCATATAGTATGAAGTTATACAACCAGTGTTAAAAGCTGACTGTTACACACTGAACTTCAATTCCAGAAAACCTCCCCAACTCCGTCTTTACCTGTATTACACTCCAAGCTGACATCTCCCTCTTATATGAAGATTCTTCTTGTATTGTGCAAGTAAATGATTTCTGGTAATTAGCTGCATGAAGAGGTCTGGCTTCTGGCATAGATATCCTCAGGGTTATACTTATAAAATTTCTAAGTTCTTGGTCCTGATCAGCTCTGGACCACATGTAATCATCTTGTTTGTTATGCAGAAAGAAACTAAAAGCTTTTTAGTGTCTTAGTTATATTTTCCTCAAAAAAAGAAAAGAAAAAAAAAGTGTACTATAAGTTCTACCATTTCAGCTATTCTCCACTGAATTAAAACACTTTCCAGCTGCTTGTGTCCAAGTCTTCATTACTGTTATCATTTTAAATTTGTAACGTTGCCAAGTTATTCTCATTTATACGACATATTAGGCTAAATAAAGTGCTAATTAGATTTGGATTTCTATGCATCAAGTGCTGCTGTCATTTACAATGCATAATAAAGAATAGAAGATGCAGGAATTTTGAATTAAAGAGAGATCTATTTTTACCACAGTAAATTCCTTTCTCATTTTTCATTTATTACTCAAAAATAAAACAGGAGAAATATCTGGATCATACAACATTTTCACTTACAGTATTTTTTTTTCAACAGGGAAATAGTTTACTGGCTAACATCTGCTCATAAAAACTATGATATTTTTTGCCACAACACCAAAAATGTGGTAATTGTTTGTACTTAAAAAGATTTGAATAGAAAATATATACATGTTTTCAAGCTTTTAGAAAATTTTATATTTATCTTTCCCTTCTGTCCTTATTCTGGCACCTCTGAGTTTATAAAGATACTTATATTTTTCCTCTCTTTTTTTGAGATATAGCATTCACTGAGAGCTCAGTCTCTGCTCTCTACTTCTCTGAACTCTTTGACAGTAGTAAACATCTAGTAAGTTGGGTCAGAAATGTTAGGTTAGAGAAATAAAAGACTTTTTATCACAGCTATTAATGAGAAAACACATATTGGTAACAGTAAAACACTTCTGCACAAAAAGATTATTTTTTGCTTGAGGCCTCCTTATGCCTCAAAGGACATCCAAGTAAACACAGTAAGATGAAAGGAATATAGAACATGCTCTGCTGATGTTTGCTTTAAGGAATTTGTGGCACAAGCTCACAGTAAGCAGGAAGATTGCTCCAAATACCAACTGAAGATGAATGTACATCTGGACTCTTGGAAGACGGCATATAAAAAGAGGGATGCCTCTAGATACAGCACAGTTTCCTACAAGATAGATAAATCTGTCAGAAATTAATTCAAACCAAATATGAAGTTCAGAACAGGTGCTGAAATGATCCTGACAAAGCTTTAGGTGTGCGTGGCACATCCTCTTTCTTCATAAATTGAGAGAGGATGAAATGAAAGATTGTGCAAATTTGTCCAAAGAGTTTTTGTAGCCTCTTAGGTTACGTGTAGCACCTAGGTCCTCTTTGGATACTGGTACTGCAAGATGGAGAAAATGACAGTTTAGTGCCAGTTGTTTTTCTTACATCAGCAACCATGACAGGGCTGTATTTCTCTTCTAGTCTGTATCTCAGGTACACTTCAACCCCACATCAGTAATCTATTCCTGTTATATGCAGCATCACTGAAAAGTGTGGTCTCAATTACTTAGTGCTTATATTTCTGTTGTGCAGTTGCCTTAATTTCATCATAGCCTAATTTTCTGTTCCATTACCCAGTATATCTGAACTGTGATATTATAGTGCATATCTTAACCAGTTATTTTTGCTAGATTAAAACACTGAGAACTGGAATCCAAAGATCCATTCTCCAGCAAGTAGCACGTAATTGAACATTTTGTAAATGATTTAAGGTTGCAGCTGTGGTCTCTGAACAATTCTGTCCCTATCTTAAACACAGATTTACCTTCAGTGTCAAGCACTCTGTAGAAGTTCTTGCTGGAATTGTCAGGACAGCTACTCAGAGAAGTTGTACAGAAGGTAAAGGTGCATATTTCTATGTGACCAAGAGATTGAAGCCCACTAGCTGGGAAAATTATTGGACTTGGCTGATGAGAATGGGAACTTTTACTGGCCTACTGTTTGTTAGAACAAGTTTGACAATAGGCAGTGAGAAGGGTTAACTAGGAAAGGTGTTAAGAAGCCAGGAAAAAAAAATAGAGTTTAAAATATCCTGTCAATAGTAATTTAAAAAATAGTGGAATAAGTTTTTCCATAATATTTTAAATGGATTTGATCTGGTCCATTGAAAGTCAGTCTGCTCTGTGTTTAGGACTCAGTTAGTTTGCTAAATCACATTTTAGATACAACTCTTCATATGTCATCCTGTTGTCGCTAATAATCTGACCAGCGTGAAACATTTTGATCATATTGCAGAAGGGAGATGGGAAACTAATTGAAATGGAAAAACATATTCCTTCCACTGGGGAAATAAGAGAGGAAAGAAATATTACCTTTTGCACTGTCATTCTCTGAGCATCCAACTTTAATAAAACAGATGCTTTATAAACAATCAAATTTGAAATGTAGCTCAAAAATTAGACCTTTGTTGTCTTCTGAAAGATAAAAATAAAAAATTAAGGCTAACAGCAATCTGAGATTAGTCACATCCTGAATTCTTCACATAAAAGAGAAATATGTTATATTACAGATATTAGTAAAGTAGAAAAAAATATTACACAGATACAAACTGTTACTTATAGTATAGAAACTATTTCTGAGAAGCAATTCCTCTGATCCCATGAAAATCATTGTTCCTGTCTAATACCAGTTGAGAAACAGATTTACATAAGAAAAGCTGGTACCAGCACTGGGGTAAGAAGTAGTTCTCTCCCCAGTTTTAGACAAGTTTTGGCCAAAGTACATGACTACGTAAGTTGAAAGGAAACCCACTGAAATCACTGCATTGGTGCGAACATGTACCGCATTAAACATTAAAAAGCAGTAGACATTATATATATCTATCTGAAGCCAAGATATTGCTGTTAGTACAATGGAAATCCTCAGAATCCAGTCATTCAATAAGTACAGATCTGGTTGTCATGGAAATCATACACTTAGAACTGTTATACACACAATTTTTATCTCCCACCTCTTTTTGTAGTGTTCAGGATCCCCTTCCTGCTCATTTGAGTTCTACAGCTGTGAATTCAGTCTGATGACAATCCTGGGGTGTTACACTGAGTTGCTGGCAGCTGGAGTCCTTCTCTGGGAGTAAAATGATGTTCATTTTGATAATTTCTTCTTCCTCATTCTAGGATACACTTAGAGTAATTTCTGTTTTGTGTTTGCTGTCATCCTTGTAAACCTCTGCTCATTCTTACCTGTTCTGCAGCTTTACATCTTCATTTACTACATGTGATACCTGTTGCATATGATAGATACTAAAACTATTATTGTTCAGCTCTGCAGTTTTTCTGCCTATGAGCTAATGCCTGTGGGACCTCCAGTACCAAGTATGTGCCCAGTCTTTTACCACACTGTGTCTGTCTTTCTCTTCTCCACATTCTGAGGCTACACTCTGGAAATACCCCTCTTGTTATATCAGGCCTGTGTTTCTCTACACCCATTATTTCAGGGCTGAGACATGGTCCACTGCATAGAAATTTTATTGTGAGTAGAGTAACATTTTTATTTGTGTGCATTTTTATGGAACACTGATGTTTGTTACTTTTTTTTTTTTTTTTTTTTTTTTTTTTTTTTTTTTTTGTCATGAACTATAGGCACTACTGGATAAAAAAGGTTTTACCTGTGAATTACATGGCAGTTTGGAACTGTAATAGCTTTTCAGGATGCAATGGGCAGCAACTTTGTGCAATTTTAAAGAAAAAAGAAAGAGAAAAAAGATGCAAGGTTCTCTTTTAGTGTCATCACTTGTACATGATCAGTGAGATCAGTGAGAGATCCTAAACTGCAGCAATGAGCCTTGACAGTACAGCACTTCTCACAAACCCGCAGCACCGCTGAAGTTAGCACTGCATCAGAAGGTCCTGGAGCAAGGGGAGTCCACGTCAGCATGAATTCAGGAAATTTCATTTCCTCTGTAAGGGCTCAGACCACCTCTCACTTGAGATAACAGAAAGCCTTTCATTAACTTCAGTGCATCTGGATTGGAGAGATTTGTGCACTTTATAGTAGCACTATGAAAAATAATGAATGCTTACTTGTTCTCCATAGTCATAAAAGTAAATCACATAATAAACAGATCTTAAAAGATCTCCAGTATCAGTTGATGTGTGGAAGAAGTCTGAAGATACTTTTAAAACCTGAAAATAAAGATCTAACTAAAAGAAGACTTATAAATCAATAAGATCTTAAGATGTCAGCATAAGTTTATGATTTTATTATAATTAATAATCAAGATTATAAAGAATGATAAAACGCTATGTCAACACTTGCTTTGAATTTTTATTTTTCAGTTAACACTGAAAAAGTAGCATAGAACAAGGTATGCTCTGAAACATGTATTAAAGATAATTCACATACATATGTTGCATATTGCTCCCCTAGTCTTTCTGTTCTTTTCTACCACCTGTCATTTTTCAAAGATTTATTTTGATTCTATACAAGGTATTTATTTTCC
>PPHD01020044.1:0-13827 GCA_002909625.1 Bambusicola thoracicus
CCAAACCTGGGCATTGCTGATGCCTCACAACTCCCAGCCTTGGGATGCTGTGCTTTGTCAGAAGAAAGATAATGATGTCACAGAATAACTTAGGGTTCATTTTATGTTTCTGTAGTAGCAGGAAAACTTGAAGTAGTGCCATTCCCCTCTCTGCCAAGATCCCAGGACGACAACCCAGAAGGATTACTCTTGATTACTTCAGGTCTTTGTCATCCAGTAAATGGGAAGGATGGAAATTATAGCTGCGCTCCAATTAGTTATAAAAGTAATTCAGAGTTATTAAATCATTGCAGAAGCTACTTCTGAAGAGTGTGTCTTACTAAATCTCTTAAAATATATTGACTTTGCCAGCCTTAACCCACATGCCAGCTCTGCCGTTCAGTAAGCGAACTACTTCATGTAGAGATTAACCTGGTGATCTCACGTTTGAATGGGAATGCTACAGGACTTCATTCATATTCTAGCACCAGCATTCTGTTGGGAAAAGCTAACTAATTGATGATAATAGCGAAGTGATGGAACTCGAAGACCGAAAGAAATGCTGAATGGGTCAGGTAAGGTACTTCAGCCAGAACACTAAATTTTATGTGTGTTACAAGTGTTGTTATCCTATCAAATCAAAAAAACCACAGGAAATGAATGAATAAATCATTAGCTGAATATTGTAACTGTGGTAGCTGCTAAATAAGCAGCTTTTGTCACAGTGTTTGTGATTTAATGTTAATCTCTGCATCAGGTGGCAACATCAAGAAAAGAATTTTTTTTACAATAAAATAATTGAAGAAGTAATTTTTCCTAAATTGACCCTGAAATTCCAAACACACTTATAAAAAAAACTTCCAAATTGCTAGCGTCATGTCAAGAGAACAAAGCTGTCATACAAGCTTCCGCTTCTGATGTTTAGTACTACAAAGAAATATGCAAGCTCTGACTGAATATAATCATAAATTTACTCTTTGGACTCACGTAGCAGTGAATAACAGTTTGGAACTATTAATTATATCTATGAAGTAGAATTTCAGGTATGTACATGAATGCTCAAAGACTGCTAATATCACAACTGAGCTGCAAACTTAAAGAGAATTGCAGAAGTCCTTCATTTTTCACAAATGCGTAGTCTCAGCAAACAAAACTTTCCACCTGAAAAGTTAAGTATTCTTAATTCCGGGACCTAGAGCAACATAAAATATCTAGCTTATTAAACTTAATCCTTTAGAAAATAAATTCTGACTGCTCTTTTTTGTCTTTCTTGTTGTTCTTGACAGTCATTTTAAGATTTAAATAATCCTCTCTAATATTACAATGAGTCTTGATTGAGACTCGTAGCACTGAAAGAAGAGCTTTTAGTTTTCAACCCTGCCAAACATAATCAACAGCAGTTCAGATCCTCCCTATATCGCATTTCCTCTTTGCTAGTAGAAAGCAGAGAATTAGACCCTAGAGTCATATTCAGACCATCTGCTTTAGAGAATGAGTTTACATGCAGTTCAGGGCATGGTCAGGGAGCCTAAATTCCCAAAATAGTGCTGTAAAGATAGATTTCTCCAGGACATAGTTTGGAGGACAAAAAGCCAGACTCCTTTAAGCGAGACACTTCATTCCTCTACGCATTAAACACCTACCTAACTTATGCACTAACTAGCTTAGGTCATCAACTGCTTTTCTCAAACTCCTAATTGCCCATAGTAGTAAGAAATTCTAGGAAGCTACTGCCCACGCACAGGCACTCAAAGGGCATATGTCCTGAATATTCTTCCCATTCTGGGCTCATAGACAGGTAGATAAACAGCTTCAAATGTTCTTCTGGATGGAAAAAGACCATCTGCAATTTTATTCTGCAGTGGCTAATCAAGTATTTGAATATTATTCATCAGAATTAAGCAATACCGGGTTTCTCTATAATTGTCCACAGGAGAACCAAGATGAACATGCTTGCACTCCTTATCAAGGGCTGCCGCAAATAACTAGGTCAGAGCCGGTGCCACAGAACCAGCTTGTAAGAGGCAGCTTGGTAGGAAACTGGGTTTTACAAATCACGTTAAATCGCATGCAAGTTTCCACCATGTGACATTTGTCAGAAAATAGGCTAGCCAATGTTCACCCAACTTCTCCCTCTCACTCACATTTTCTTTCCTGTTTGGGGGATTTTTACTTTAAGATCTTCAAGTTCAGACTGAGGATGAAATTCTATGTTAAACTCAGGAGATGAGAATGACGTGACTGAAGAAAGAGGAATTATTTGCCAGATCAGTGATTTTCACACAGCTCTGAACAAGTGCCTACAGCCTGTCCACTGGCACAAATAGTTGTCTTTACTTGAGTGGAAATCATTTGATTGTCTGAAATAACAGTATAAACCAGATGAAAAATCTTTCAGTGAAAAGCCGCTATTTGGACATTTCTCCTTTCATGAAATCAAACTGCAGAGATCTTTACAGCTCAACTTCGCATTTGGAAAACTACCATGAAAGATTATAGGCAACAGCTCAGACGTCAGATTGGAAAAACTGCAGCAGGCCCAGAAGTACAAAAGGATGATGAAGTAAGGAACAGCAGTACCAAACAGGAACTGGTAGTCCAAGGAGAGAAAACAGAATTTCTGAAATGACACTGTGTCAGGCTATAGTCCTGACTAGATTTGAATTAACTCTGGAAAATAATTAAGATTACTGCATTTTTCTAATAGATTAAAATGGAGTTAGGAAGCTGAAGCTGCTGACAAAGTTGTAGGCAAAAAGAGCTCATCAAAATCTCATCCACTGTGGAATACCCTGATCTGCGAGGGCAAGTTTGTAACATCAGGGATTAATAAATAAATGCCTCAATAAAAAGATTATTGCCTCATTTGTGTTCTGAGGCAGTGCATATAACCCTTAGCTACACTATCTTTAAAACAACCATTAAATAATGCTTCTAGAACCTCTGAAAATATATATCTATTTTTATCTCCTCACCAAAGCAGGAAATTGAAGTAATGAGATTAAAATATTTTTCCAAAACTACATTCAAGCCATTTGAAAACAGAATTAGATCTCAAGATCCTAGACCAACCTTCTGTCTGCTCAAATTCATAAACTCTTTATAAAGCTTGGGGAATTTTTTCCTTAAAATAACTTTCTTAAAATAAGAATAATAATGAAAAAGATCACATTACTTTGACTAAATCTACATATTAGAATGCAAGTAAGAACAATCAATACAGCTTACTGGCTAGGAAAGGATTATACATTGATATAAAAAAAATTCGATTACATGGTTGCACACACTGTGGACCTGAGAGATGCTTAATGAAAATGAGGGTGTACAGGCAGGCGCACAGATTATGTTGCATAGCATCAAACACAGTATTTGGTTTCACTAACGCAGGCTGTGACTCTGTGGCACCCTTACACAGTACAAGGATCTTTTTTCCCTTTCCATTTCTTCTTGACTTTTGTTCTGATTTACTGTAATCCAGAAATTAGTAGTAGTTGTGGAGGAAAAAAAAGAGGAAGGGAGAGATGCTTGTCAGGGTCTTCTAAGGCTTAATTCATATTTGCAAAGCTCTTGGAGCTTCACTGATAAAAGAAGCTATAGAGGACAAACTGTTATTGTTTTACTATTATTAATAATTAGTTTTTCACTGAATTCATCGTGTCAGTATACAAGTCATTGAACACATATGCTTCATCAGTTTTTGTATTATGCTCTACAAGTGCTCTTTACAAGCTTCATTGTAGTGACTGAGAATATGGGGTAAGTAAAACAAGCATAAGCAAGTCTATTTACAAGCTATTGGCACAAATTTAAAACCAGCACTTTATCTACTGATCAGAAAAAAAAAATGTTGCCATAGCAATGATTACATGCTATTGTACTGAATACTTCCTTAGTTACAGATGAAACTGTCCCTTCAAACACTGAGCTCCAGTATGATTGACCATAATTTACAAAGAGCAATGTTTATTTTGGAGGTTTACGTTTATATTACATTTTCTACTCTCTAGACTCACCACAAAACTCTCCCATAGTGAGGCATGATTAGATACTGCTTGCTGAGTGGTCCAGCAGCACTGTTTCAAACCCTAACCAGCACTCAGTCAGAAGCTGCACCATGGGCACAGGGGTGGCATCCCTTCCCATCCCACCATGCAACTGTGACCTGCTTATAAGCCTTCAGCAAAGTGTATATCTACATATTTCTGTAAGGGGATCTATGGAAACAATAAAATTTTTTACTGCTGACCTCCATTAATCAAATGTATCTGTGAGAAAAACTCAGAGCTAGAATTCCTCTGCAATTCAGCCAATTTTGACTTGTCATTGTAATGCTATGGTTACCTATTCGAGTGCCCACATATCTTATTTTCAACACTTCCCCACACTCTCTATTCTTTAAAGACAGAAATATCAATTCAAAATAATCATTTACATAATTCTAACAAATTATTTCCCTTTCCCTTTAAAAACAAAATGCTAACATCATGGGAAGTTCATAGGAAATTTTCTTTGTTAATCTCATGCATGTTTTAAATATTTGCTTTAACTTAAAAAATGGATATTAATGCAATTCTTTAGCAGTGCAGGGGAACATCCCAGTGTTTCCTAATGCATCTATTGTCTTGCACTGCTTCAGATGTTGAAGTAATGATTTGCAGCCTGTGTAGCTCAACACAGTTACAGCAAAACTCCATCCTCCCCCACCTAAGAATCAGATTTGCAAATTTTTCAACTGTGCGTGATTCACTTGCAAGAGAAAGCTTTTAGCTATCATCTACATGGAATTGTCAGAAGCTGAGTTCCCATTTAGAGAAACCCTTATTATACATTTTAGAAAATGCGCAGTGATTTTTTCCTCAGTCAAGGATACCGAAGAACACAGATTCTAAAAAAGAAAAGCGTTATGTTTTCAAGGGTCACCACAGCAGCCTCTCATCTGCCAGTCATTCACTTCTACCAGTCTCTACTCTTGCAGTCATACCTTTGTTCAAGACAGTTACCCTGTTACACACCAAACTCACCTCCATTGCACAGATTTATTTACGGCTCTTGTTTCTCTTCCCCTCAATTTATGCCAGAAACAAACTGCATTGTTTCTCTCTCTGCAAGGACATCATTTAGTTTTCACTCAGCATTTAACAAGGTTATACTCCCATTAAAAATGTTTTGCTACCAACAGATTTGACCGCTGGAACAGATCCATTTTTTAATTTAATGATTTTTTTTTAAAAAGGAAAGGTGAGCTAGAACTGTTATTATGAAAATTAGACTAGCATTTGGAAGAAAAAGACAAGCTCTTCATGGCAAACAAAGAGATGCGTAATAACACATCCCAATTGTCAGCCAAGTGCTTTGATTTTTTTTAAACAGCCATTTTCTTTCATTTATAAATTGTGGATTATAATGAGAGATAGCAATTGAACAGGCTACACATTTTTGCTAAGAGCTGGCAAGAGAAATGGCAGCAAAAGTATCGGAAGACACCATGTGAAATGAAATAAGCGCTGTGGAAAATATATCATCTTTTATGCTTTGAAGATTTGTATAAAACTTTGTAACTAAGGGACTTCTGTAACTGCAGGCTGAACATGTGTGTCATGACTTCCAAGCTTGTCAGTCCACAGAGTTCATGCTAAGTCCTGCAGAAATATTAGCTGACGTCCTGCAGTTAATTGCTTTCTTTAGAAAAATGTGACAGCTGACTTGCGGTGCCTTTCAGTGGGCTGGTTAGCTCAAACAGGGATATGCTGACACAGAGCTACCACATTCGAAAGCTTGTTTCTTTGCATTGCACTGTAAACATGTTTAAGGCTGTTATGTGTTTTGTTCAGACTAATTTCATAACTCACTTTGTCTTCCTTGATTTTCAAGGAAAATCCATTACAACCAATCTCATTTGCTTTCTTCCACTGACTACTGAACGTGCTAAATCATTATCTAAAATACTTTTAAGTTTTCTTACATAGCATACTTTATGACTAATAATTGCAAGATTTAGTTTTTTCATCTTCGGCAAAACACCTCAATGAATGCACTTGGTTAGGAACATTTTTACATTGATACACTTTCTTGTACCAAAGAAAACGTACCATAAAGTGTTCCTGAGTGTACCTGAAACAACAAATCTCACTATGTAATTAAAGATAGCATATAATAGCGATATCATCCAAGAGATACATCCTGTTAGAACATTTCCATCCTCTAATGAAGGATGAGAGCAAGCATGTATCTCAATTAACCAATTGATCACATCTTTATAGGTCTTAGTCCTTGTGAAGTCTCAGGCCACTATTTCTATCTACAGGAAACCTGGGTGAACAAGATCATTAAGACTGCTGACACTTTCAGCCCTTGAAAGTTAGCTGATGCAGTCCTCAAAGATCGCTATCAAAACAAAATTAAAATAATATATTTAGGACAAATAATTTTTTCACCCGAGTCCATACTTCTGGCTCCTATCCAAACAGTGTTTCTTTTCCTCAGGCCTATTCTCAAACGTTTTAGTTGTTCTTAGCAATGCTAATGCTATCACCTAACCTTTCTCTCAATTCTCACACTCTGAGGTTATATTCATATTTGAATTTGATCTGATATTTAGTTCTGAAATATTTGTCTTAACAGAAACAAATCTGCCCCAGCTGGCCCAACATGGATGGTATCTTGTTTTTGTGGCTTATGAAAAGTGCCAAAAACCTGTGCTGCAAACACACAGCCAGGGGTGTGCTATTCTAACTTAGGTAATGTAATCATGTACTTCATGTCCTTGCTTTATGAGAGATACTAAAAGCATGCCTAATGATGTGCAACAGTAACAATTACTGTTGTAGATATACCCCATGTTCAGTTGTTTTCCTGAAAGTATTACATCTGATAAAAGCTTAAGAGATTGATACAGCATTGCAAGTAGCCGACAGAGGACTCTTCTGGATAAGACCAGTTGTCTGTGTAGTGTGTCCTGCCTTGGACACTGATCAACAACAATGCCAAAGGAAAATTTTAATAGCAAGGCAGACCTAGAGGTTACTTTCCTAGAATGTTTCCCTGGTTTCAAAATTTGCATCTCAGAGACTGCCTCAGGCAAAAGTGTTTTCAAGAACTAGATAGCTTTCTGTCTCTATTATGAAATATGCATTTTGTGTGCTGTTGCTGTTTACTATATTACCATTCAAATTACTACAGGTTTTGAGGGTTTTGTTGCTGTTGTTAGAATACGTATATATCTATGTATGCTGATATCTTACATACTATTGTTTTTGCATTTTCTCTCAAAACTCTCAGCTAGTTCAAGTATAAAAATTTCATTCTCCCCCACTGATCCTTCAGTTTTTAATGCATTGAAACATATTTGAGCTTAGCAATAAAATCAAACACAAAAGAAAACTGAAAGCCCTCTTAATGTATTTTGTTTGTTTTGCTTTCCAATAAGCCTTTATATCGTTTTCACATTGGAGCACTTGACATTTCTAACTCACTTTCACTGCTGTATGAGTTTTCTTAGTTGTTTGCATTCCAACAAATATTGGCTGGCTTGGCCAAACATTTTTTTCCTCATTGCCTTTGCTGAATTCAAGCAGTTAAAATTCATATTTGGTTCCATTCCTCTTTCTTTTAATACCTCTAATAGGCTTTTTATCTAAGTGAATAACAGCTTTCCTATTATTCTGTAGAAAAAATAACTTAGAGGAAAATATCATATTCTCTAAAGTAGATCTTACATTGACAGATATACCCTTATTTCATCAGGTCTCTAAACACATTATTCCTTTAAAGATGCTAAGCTTGTCATTTCACAGGTCATTTACCTTTACAGTTATGGACATTTTAGGACTACTGAAGTATTAAAGACACAAAATCTTAAGCTTTATACTCTGTAAGTCTAAAGATAAAGAAATAAGCTGGATAAATGTGTATCTATACATCTCTCTTTCTGTATGCTATATAAAGCATGTATTGCAGTGTGGAGTATAAAGGTTTTATTGGCACAAATTTAGAACAACCTCATTAATTCTGAGTGGTAAAGCCCAAAAGTGAGCTACTGCATTATGAAGGTCTACACAATGCCAATAAAAATTATAATAGGAAAGTTTTGCAGAATTGGATACATTTCATTGATGCTGTTTTTGTGATAATCTCCCCCCCCCTCCCTTTGAAGCTGACATGTGAGAAGTCACAGAAGTCACACATTTCATACAAGTCCAGATGGGCAGATATTTCTCTGCATTGCAGTCTGACTTCCTTACTTTTGTAAATAATATTTTTATGCATAAGTGAAATGTTAACATCCTACTGAACAACAGGTAAGTGTATTCAACATCTAGATTAGCAAAACCTCATGGTACTGTTGCAAAGCAGATGTATGAACCTTGCATAATTCCATCCATATATTGTG
The DNA here is from genome assembly GCA_002909625.1 of Bambusicola thoracicus. NCBI lineage: Eukaryota > Metazoa > Chordata > Aves > Galliformes > Phasianidae > Bambusicola > Bambusicola thoracicus. Next base: position 8,369 of record PPHD01020044.1, read on the forward strand.
CACCAAGGAAAACTCAAGACAAATACCAACACCGCAGACACCTCTGTGTCTACAGCTTAGTAGATATACCGGAGCTACTAGCTGAGAACAACACGAGCAGTGTAGCCATGGCAGCAAAAAAGAAAATCACATCCTGGGGTAATTCTCATTACATGTTCTTGTGGCAACACTACTTGCTCCAAACAAGAAACTTTAAAGCCAACTTCAAAGTACCTACAAAAGTGGAGGGTATCACTTCAGGCTTGCTGTCACTCTGGGGTGTCTAGATAGTAAAGAAAGACAGAAGTTTACAAATTGGCCAAAACCAGAACTATTTCTCTAACACACAATCTCTTCCATGACAGCTCTGTGACAGTGATCTAAGTTTCTGTCTTCAGAAAGACACATCATATAGGAAATTATACTAACTGTGAAAACATCACAGAAGCTACAGGACACATCATTGCAAGCCTTTCTGGTAAGAATCACAGCGCACCTGTACTGCACTTTCTACACAGGGGAGTAAAAAAAAACAATTGTAAGTTCATATTAAGGTCAGCAATTTTAAAGCCTTCAAACTGGCATGGGTCAAACTATCTCACCATTTGCTTTGTCATCCATTACGCTTTCTAGAAGTGGTTATCTTCCAAAGTACTACAGCGAACATTCCCCTGAGAGACATTCTCTGGAGCAGAGGGCAGGTTGCCCTCCATCAAAGCCCATAGCTCTCAAATATACTACTATTGCAGAGCACAATGAGCCAGAGCTTTCACTCAAATCCCAGGATAAAATTAATCTTTTTAAACAGAAATTTGTCCATTAAATCATAACCGTGATAGCCCAGAAAAGTTTGCCTGTAGAAGCAAATGAAATGAATCATATTTGAAGAAGCAGTTCAAGATTAAAAAAAAAAAGATAGAGAGGGAGAGAATTATATCACCTTAAGTCACTGTCAACACAGATACACCTTACAACAACGTATATAGTTAACGATACATTATAGTTACATTGAAAGCACTTTTCAATGTAGCTATCTTTCAGTTGCTCTCATTATACTACGCTGTAAATACGTGAGATGAAACACTCCCACCAAATGTCATTTTGAAAAGAGTTTTAGAAAAACAATTCATCCAGTTCAAAGAAAGCAGTATTTTGAAGATATATAAAAAAATACATTTTGAGAACGTTTAACAACTTCATGATTTATAAAAGGACCTTGCAAAGTTCATTGGCAACTTGATTTTTAGGAGGCTGCATTACAGGTAGGGTGTCCTTTTTCTACCCACAAGACCTCATTGGTCTGCAAGATTTTCAGTTATTATCTACACCCTGTCTTAAAAGGGAATGACTAAAACCCTAAATGTTTAATCTACACTAAGCAAACTTTCTCCTATGAAAATCTTGCCTAACTATAATCTATTTATCCTTATGCTTAGCACAAACAAAGTTACGATCCTGGTAAGCAGCTGCTAATAATACAGGAGAAATAAGGCTTTTAAATCTCTTACAGAGAGAGAACCTTACATGAATAAGAAATGTAACATACTTAGATTATATCCGTAGCTGAGCCTGTTAAAAACAGATCAGAGGCTTTTTCTGGTTCAGAAAAGACCAAGTAATGAAAATATATACTGACACTTTCCACTTTCCCAGCAATACAATTTACCTCTCCAAATGCTTCAAGCTATTTTCATTATTAACAAACTAGCATCATGTTACTGCAGATGTACAGGTGCTGTATGATTTTATTTTACTTCATTTTTTGCTTCAGCCACAGCTGATATTAAACTACTGCTCATTTAAAAGTTAAGGGGAGAATACTGAAATTGATGCTGAATCTGAATTTCTCTTTTTCCCCACCTATTAAAATTTCAGGTCAGCTACTAGTTCGGTATTAAAAAAACGCCTATTTACTGTAACTGTCAAATTAAGCCTTCCTTTTATTTTTTAGCTGAAAGAAAAATGACATGCAGTGGCACAAAATACAGCTCTACTGCACATAGCAAGATAGAATTTAGGGGCATGCCTGAGAGTTATGAATATTTCTGTGGCCTCTTAGTCTGGGTCATCTAGCCGGGGGAAAGATTTGTGTGGTGGTTGGGGCCAATATTGGGCTTATCCTAAGCCATCATCTCCCTCAAAGGTGAAGAAAAGGAGTAATAACCTACTGTAATTCCTGGATTGCTCAAGCACAGTGGGGAAAGAGGGGATTCTGTTCTCAATAAACATCTTATTTACTGTCCTGGAAAACAGGCTTTCCCCTTAGAACTTGATTTAAAGGAGTATCAAGAGATTTTAAAGAGAAAGAGCTGCAGAGAACTCAGTGCTGTTACAAGCTTTATTGTGAGCTATACTGTAGTGCTACAACTCAATAATAGTTTGAGAGACTATTCTGGTTTGAAGCATAAATTCTCCATAGCGGTCTCCTGTTCAGCACTTATGGATCAGTGCTTCATGGTCAGGATCATGAAGTCAGACATTCAACAACAGTTATTATAAAAGTATTAGCCTTCCTATGTCCGCCACCATAAAAGGATACTAAAACTGAACTATAAATTATTTTTTTCTGGCTCAGTATATCATGGACAGGATTTTGGTTTTACTGAGGTCTAGCTCAGCAAATTATTTCATATTTAATCTACTTTAGTCTTGTCATTACTTGTCATTTTTGCAGTGCTTTTGTAAAAGTTGCATCAGACATTTGGTAGCAAATATATAAGCAAAGATATGCCATTTGGTTTTAAACATGATAGCAGTGATTTACCCCCTTCAAAAGTTAGCACAGACTACAGCATTGACTCTAACTGCAGGAATTACAGTCTCAAAATGGGGAAAGTTTGATGATATTTCTCTTACTGTCATGTTCAAAATACCACCAAAGGGAAAGGAGTTCCTAGTACAGGTTAGATCTTTTTAGGAGACCCTGTTCTGGGTTGCGAAACTGACATGCTCGGTGAGGGGTACCTGGTGACTCCCTTTCTGGTGGATGGGAAGGTCAGTTTCTGCTGTGCCATGGCTCAAAGCCAGTCTCCTGCTGACGTGCTTCCTGGCTCACACTAGGGCCAGCTGAGATTTGACTGACCTTGTTTCAGAAAGACATCTGGAGCAAGAGAGAGGTAAGGGCCTTTCTGCACTATTTGGGAATCCAGAGGCAGAGTCAAGGGAAAGACTTAACTATGTCACTGTGATTCTTAATATTAAACTAGTAATATCAGAGAAACGTACGGTGAAAAGGAGGACTGTTTGCTGCTTTGAAGCTAATGCTTCTATACTACACAAGAACCATATTTTATTAACTTCCCAGCTACACTAAAACATTTGCAGAAGCTGCAAGAAGACCAACATAACTAAGCTAGTTTTTCAAACTAGCTAATTCAGGTACCACTAGCAGTGTATCCATGACAACATACAATTCAGTAGGAATAAATTTATCCTATATGACATAATACCACCCTGGAAGAATCCAGGTTTCTGAGCAGTTACCCACACGAGATTGCACTCCAGCACAGGTTACCACTGTGCAGAAAATCTCCTTAGCACATTTTAGCAACCCGTACTTCAAGAGTTGCCTTTTTGTTGAGAAAGACAATAAACAGCACCAGTAGAAAAGCAAGTGCTACTTAACTAACTGCACAGTAATTAAAAGCCTGAATACTTCAAAGATCATGTCAACATTTTTAAGAAATCCAGCAATGGTAACAGCATCTGAATTCTGTGTAAGTACAAGTAGCTGCTACAGTGCTTCTTCAGTGGTGGGGATCTCAACAACTGCAGTTCTTCCTGCGTTTTTGTGTTGGGGTGGTCAGTTTGGTGCCAGCATGTTCACATTTAATGATGAGGGAAATAAAACTCTGATTTATGTCAAGTTAAAAAATCTATTTGGGGGTGGACCCAGTTATCTCTGAGACAAGAGCTGCCCCAGTTATACTAGCCACCTTCCTGCATGCGTCTGGTGACTATCACAAGATGCGCTGTTTTGCTTCTCCAGAGCAAACACTTTGAAAAGGTTCCCACTGACAGTCTCCCAACAGCACTTGGCAGTCATCTTGAAAGTCATCAAGATATACTCAATATACACATCTTTTACTTTTAATGGCCTCCTTTCATAGGGACCCTTGGGGAATAATTCTCTCCCTCCCAGTGGAATTCACCTATTTAACATACTATTATAATTTCCAATAGTTAGTTCTATTTCCATTAAATTTTAAAGGTGGTGGGATTATTTTCACTTGAAAACTGAAGTAAAATCCTAGCTGAACTATGGCAGGATCTCAATTCAGTGCTTGAAAAATTAACAAGAAATTAATAAATTCCCCAAATGAGCCCAACTCCATCTACCAGCCACAGCTTCATTGTCTGTTGCATGTCATCTCCTCCACATGCTGTCCTGACATCAGAGACACTCAGTGGCCATTAGAACTGCATTTAAAATAAAATGCTCACTTTACCAGCTGTGAATAACTCTCTGTCCAGCATCTCCCCTAATCCACCTCACTTGACTCTCAATTCTCCAGTAGGATCAAGGATGGTATAAAGCCAGCTGTACAGATAACACTGTTGTAGCCAGCATGAATTCCCACAAGTCTTAAGGCTAAACTTCAATTTAACAGTTTAACAGCAAAAATCTAGGATTACAAGGATAGAGCTAATAAGCAGCTCCAAAGCACTGCCTAGAAAAGAACCAGTGAAAGATTAAAAGTGAGCTCAGTGATTACATAGAAATATATATAATAAAACGAACACAGAGTCAGCTATTGAACTTGCAGCAGATAGTCAGAGCAGCTCCTTTTGGAACAAAATAGAGTTTTTCCCCGTTTGTCACCTATACCCTCTTTTCCTTCAAGGCATAAAGTAAAAACAAAATCTACAACCTTACAACCCGATAATTCCCACCTAAATGGTGTTCTGAAACCAAACCCTTCAGTATCTACTCCATTGGGAAATGACACAAATGGACAGACCGCAAAAGGCTTAAAAGGTTTTGTTTGCACCAACATAAGAATAAAAATAAGTACACTACTGGTGTGGATGACCTTAATTTTGTCACCCATTTATACTTTTCAGGAACCATCTCAACCTTTTCCAAACCAGTGTCAGAAATCAGTTTTCACACAGAGCAAGATTAACTCTGATGCTGTACAACCTTAACATCAGCTTTTTCCTAAAAATTGGGCACCTCCCTGATCATTCAGTGTCCTCTCCTTTCAGCAGGTGTTTGAAATGCTAAGCAATTTTTCTTTTTTTTTTTTTTGTCAATCCTCAAACAGTCCAGGATGTTAGACTGCAGCTAGACTGTTACATTTATGCAGTTACTGTAGAGTGAACACCTATATTCAAAAGCTCATTAATAAATTCAAGAGTTCATTGGCTAGCCCATACAACCTGCAGTCTAAAATAGATAATATTAACTCAATTTTTTAGGCTGGAAATTGAGGTACAGAGAACTACTGCCTGGCAAAGAAAGAGAACAACAACAACAA
>PPHD01020045.1:0-13827 GCA_002909625.1 Bambusicola thoracicus
CTCTACACAGTCTTCCAGCCACTCTGCCCCAAGCCTGTAGCATTGCCTGGGGTTGTGGTGGCCAAAGTGCAGGACTCGGCATTTGGTCTTATTGAATCTCATCCCATTGGCTTCAGCCCAGCTATCCAGCCTATCCAGATTCCTCTGTAGGGCCTTGCTACCCTCAGGCAGATTGACACTTCCAGCCAACTTGGTCTCATCTGCAAACTTACTGAGGGTGCACTCAGTGCCCTCATCCAGGTCATCAATAAAGATATTAAACAGGACAGGCCCCAGCACCGACCCCTTTGGAACACAACTCGTGACCAGTCGCCAGCTAGATTTAACTTCATTCACCACCACTCTCTGGGCCCAGCCCTCCAGCCAGTTCCTTACCCAGCCAAGAGTGTACCTGTCCAAGCCACAGACTGCCAGCTTCTGCAGTAGAATACTGCGGGAGACAGTGTCAAAGGCTTTACTGAAGTCTAGGTAGACTACACCAACAGCCTTTCCCTCATCCACCAGACAGGTCACTAAATCCTAGAAGGAGATCAGGTTGGTCAAGCAGGACCTGCCCTTCGTGAACCCATGCTGGTGAGGCCTGGTCCCCTGGTTGTCCTACACATGTCCTGTGATCTTCCTCAAGACAATCGGCTCCATAATCTTCCCCAGCACCAAGGTCAGGCTAACAGGCCTGTAATTCCCCGGATCCTCCCTGCAGCCCTTCTAGTAGATGGGAGTCACACTGGCAAGCCTCCAGTCTTCTGGGACCTCACCCGTCAACAAGGGGCATTGATAGATGATGAAAAGCGGCTTGGCTTTCACCTCCGCCAGTTCCCTCAACACTCTCAGGTTAATCTCATCCGGTCCCATGGACTAGGTGAAAAGAGTTAGTTTTCCAAAAGATTCATATATGACAGCAAAATGGCTGCTGTAAATGAAGAACATATCAAGGAGGAAGTTTTCAAAACATTTCTACTTTATGACAGTCTTTAAGCTATCATTCAAAACAGTTTCTTGTTCAGATTCTATTCAAACAACACTTACTGTAGCTTTGTAACTCCCTTCTTTGTCTGTATGATCTAAGAAAAGGGGAAGAGGAACCCCAGCATTCCGCGATTCAGCCCATTAGGGCTTACCAGGGCAGTATGCATAACTCTGTATCAGAGGCATCAGACTCAGAAACTCCTGCCTTTTTTAAAGCTGGTAGGACATAAATGTAGGATATACTTGAAAGGACTGAAAGCACTGTATGGTGCAGGAAAACTGAAGAGGTAAGGGTCTGGGAGATACTAGAGTTATTTGGTCTTTGTCATGACTAAGTCACACAGCTCTAGAAACAAGTCATTGTTTAACGAAATGTACATGATGTGATGATTACCTGAGATTCTTTTGTTGATGTAAGAGGGAAAACAGCTTCCTTTCTGTCGTGTCCTTTCAAAAATAACTCAGAAAACAAGAAAGTCACTCAAAAATTCCTATTCATCCTACTTCATAGTCAAGTAAATATAGATGACCCAGACTTGTGTCATCTAATTCCAACTTTGTCGCAGTAACCACTTCTAAACATCCTCAGGAAAGACTTAGGGCAAGCAGAAAATGCAGAACTATTTATTTCTTCAATAGATGGTTTGATACTTGAAACTGCATAAGACCAAAGAGACTGTAGTTAACTATCAGCCCTCTTGTGCTACTGAGATATAACAAACAAAATCCCAGAGATCTAGTACCTAATCTTTGGAAATATATCAAAACTTGCAACTTATAGCCTTCAACATTTCTTCTATGGATTTAAACACTTTGCTTTGATGATTAAAGGACAGTAAAATTCTTTCCTCTCCCTCCTACAGAACCACAGTTTTAATTCAAATGAGATGCTAGTGGAAGAGCATTTAAAAGAAAAATGTTTTTTTTTTGAAAATGCCTGTTGCCATTGTTATTTTTGAAATAAAACAGAGGCCTTTTCAGGTGTTCCTTCTACTATAAAGCAATTAATATTTTTTTCAAGTGTTTCCTGTACTTGTCAGAAATCAGTTGGAAATCCATGGAAAAGTTACCTTGACAGCTGTACAAACTCTTTGATGTATTTCATTTTTCTGTCAAACAAGTTCCAATAGAGCAGAAAAAGCACAACTTACAAAACACTTTCTGGTAAATCAGCCGGTCACACTCAGATAGTTAAGTAATGATCAGTTATGATACCTACATAACCTTCCAGAACTGTGTTAATTTCCATCCTGGGCCTATCAGAAGTGTCAACTCACAAAAATAATATACTTCAATAAACTAATAATAAGAAAAATCACATGGTTTGAGGTATTGTTAACTACTAGATCTTATAGGGAAATAAGGCTAATTGTGCATACACAAGTTTGTATTTCTCAAACAAATTTCTGTAGTCTATTCTTTGACAAGGTGGAAAAATTGATAATTCATATCACTTTGGAGAAAAGTCACTGCCTGTAATTGCCATTTAAGCATCTCAAAGTAACTTCAAAGCTCCTATTTGTCCACAGACAGATCTTCTAGGGAAAAATATGTGGTTTTCACCCACAGATTTAACAGCAATGTCCGATTACCTTTTGAATACTCTTTTGGAAATATAATGGAAAATATATCTGAGATAAGATCTGTAACCATTTCTTTCAAGTTCTGAATATAACCTGATGATCCTATAATAACACATTTTTATCTTCTGAAATCTGATGTCTTGCCTCATTTCACTTCATATTCTTGTACTTACATAAGAATTGGACATTTTGGGTTCCTTTTTTTCCTAATCAACATAATCAAATTACAGGACTTTTACAACTCATATTCTGCCCCTAACACATCTTTAATTGCCAATCAATTCTTTCTACCATGACACAGGTAATATGCATGCATATTTCCAACAGTAAGCACCTTTTACATTCAGTCTTATGACATGACATTTTCATTAGCTTCTTACCCTTTTTCTACAATTCCTCTTTCAATTTATGTCATTCAATCTATTAACACAAGCCTTCACTCTTGGAATTACTCACAAACTCTAGGATTTAGACATCTGATCAAATTACTGCATTTTATCTTTGGTTAATATACAGTAACTGTTCATTTGTACATATTTTTGTCTGCAGAAACGTAAGTTAATGCATTTAAGGAGATATAGTATTAATATCACCTATTCTACTTTCATTGAGAGCTCGATTAAGCCATGTTATCTCACATTATTAGTGAGTTAGGAGTGGGCTCAAGGTGGCCCTGGTCAGCCTAATCTATTGGGTAGCAACACTGCCCATGGCAGACGGATTGGAATTAGATGATATATAAAGTCCTTTCCAATCTAAGCCATTCTATGGTTTATGATTTTAAGAATTTATCATGAAAACTGACAACAGAAGTTTTAGCAACATGGGAAGAAAGATGAGAATTCTTTTTCTTTTTTTTTTTTTTTTTAATCAATCTTACCTGTTTGTGAATGGAAGTTCATGGGTGATATGATTTCTGACTTCCTGTTTTCCATTACTTTCTATTAATTACAGTTTCCCAAAGGTTCAGACTTATTTGTTAGTCTCCTGTATTTGTCTCTGCCAAATGTTGCCTAAAGAAAAAAAAAAAAGTTTTTTTTCAAAACTTCCCACTATTCTACCTCTGTTAATGCTTTTGGCCCTGTTACTCTGCTTTGCAAAACTGGCTGTCTGCCATGCCCCTGACAAAAAATGCAGTGATGCTCTTTAATGACAGATTTTTTTGTTAAATCTATAAATGTATTGTTTCAAAGTGATGTTTTGATCATATTTATTATAGGTAAAAATACTACTTTCAACATACATCTCAATCTGACATCTCAGCTTAAGGGAAAGAACTTGCTTTCTATCTGACTCTGCCAACAAATAAAAACTATAGGCAACAAAGCTATACATGGTAAGTGAAGTCCTTTAAAAAAAAATGTCAGTCTTAGCCTAAGATCACACAACTGCAAATCCTATAAGTGGAATTTCACATTTTTGTTTAATAAAGGTATTAAATTAATCAATTATATCTTTTGTATACCTCTTTACAACTCTGTTGAATATTGGATCTGAAAAAAAAATGCACCAATGGAGACTTGCTACTTAAGTGGTTCTTTGATCTCTTCTGTCATTTTTTTTCAAGAGACTATATAAAGACCAAACTATGACATACATACGCATTTGGCCTATGTCAATCATAGTTTTTCTTTTCCCTCCTAGTAGAAGAAAAGTTTTCAATTCTGCTTACACATAAGAAGTTCCAGTCCTGTGATATGGCATAAAATAAAGGGTAAAATACAATCACACTTGCCTCTGAATTTTGAGATATCAGATTCAGTTCTTTATTTTTTTTTATGGCTAGTTATCAATGTATTCATTCAATAAAGTTACATTTCAGATCACTGATATTTAAATCTGTTTTCAATGTAGCAAGTCTGCTAATTCCATTTCAGTTGAAAAGTTATTTAATTGGGTATTTTTTAGCAAGGCATGCAATAATTCATTGCATTCTTCCTCTACTATCAATACATTTCACATTCATAACTGCATTTACGAGGGAAAAATAAGTCCTTAATGTTGATTAAATCTGTCATTTTTACAGACTGTTAATTAACTTGTGACTCACTTTACAAAAATCTGATGGCATTATTTTCCAAAAGTAACAGAAGCATGGAGCTAGAAATATTCATAAAATATCTGTCTTTATTCAAATTGTCCAGTTTCATCTTTTAATCAGAATTTTTTCATATGAAATATATTGTCTGGATAATCAATACAGCTTTGTTATAATTCTAAATGGTGGTTTGGTGTTATCATATTCATGGCCTGGGAATATGTTTGGAATTAGTCTTAAATGTTGTGAGAAGCTGAAACAGTTATTGGCTCAAAGCTTGCATACTCTTGCCCCTGAAGAACAAAACAAAAATTCCCCTGACAGCTAAAGCAAGACCTGACAAACTAAAACAGAAGTGCCCCTGACAACAAACTGCTGTCCCTGACAATCAAACCAATACTATGAAAATGATAAAAACCTGCCAAACTGCACCTGTGAGGGTCAACGAGATGTTGCTGATCAATTTTCTGCCTCCCTGTGGACAAGAGATACATTGCTGAACTCCTGGTGGTGACTACACTGACTTTGTAAACCGTTTGCTGGGATTTCTCTCTTTATTATCGCTAACTTCTCCATCTTCTTTACATTCTCTATCTGCTTAGAATTTGTAGTAAATCAGTTGCACAGCATTTGGCCTCTTTTGCTGCCTTAGTCTTCCTCCAGGTATATCTATGTCAAACCGCCTCCTCCAATACTTAGAGCAATACATATGTACAGGAACTCATTTAAGATCATTTTTCTTCTGCAATATTTTGGATAGGTTACAGTCATAGGCAAATTTAAGAACTTTTCACATTTTCCAAATTCTTTCCGAGCACATTTCTTGGGAATGTATTTAAAAGGCTGAAAATGGTAAACACCACACAAGAATAAGACAATGGCAAAAACAGAAGAGAAGGGGGGAAAAAGATGGAAATTTTCATGCACAGCTACAACTGTTACTTGACTAGTAAAGACTGTGGAGAGATCTGAATATAAAAAGATACTAAATAATCTAAATGTGGAAAAATTCAGATGGTTTCAGTATCTTAAAGTATCTCAGTATTTTAAAAGTAAGATCCCTCCTTCAGATCTTAGCTTGGAAAAAATCTACAACTATGAGACTATCCACTAAATCCACTGAAACAAAGATTACCTCAGAGTTTTACAGCTATAAATGTCTTCCTTATTTTGAAAGTAGCTTCTGTCCACTAGGATTTTATATTTAGTTCACATGTTTTCCTTATGATCCCTTTATCAAGAGTGCAGGAGGAAAGAGATGCCATAGAGTCCTCATGACTAAGACGACTGTGGAGTAATGTAATGATGAAAAGAGCCCCAGGATACCCTTTTTTTACTCTCTCAGCTCTTTTTAATCAGATATATGTAAAGAGGTATAAATGATGGCCATGCTGTTTTCCCCACGGCCATTTATTCATAAGTTTGCCTAAATAACTTTTACAGGGATTCTAAGAAGCAGAACAGTTGTTGCGGATGACTGTAGAGAATGTTCACTAAATTTCTTTTCTACAAGATTTACCAAACATTTGATGACAAAGAATTTCATCTCTTAGTGTCTTTTCCCAGTTATTCAGTATTTGGAGAAAAGTGTAGTGTTACATGACCCAAAACGAATAATGTTAGAACAGAAGTAAAAAAGTAAATTTTACAGCACAATGCAGTATTCACAACAGATGATAATGTCAGATGTACATTATTTACTAGAGTTCTGTGAATCCACACAAGGGAGAGTATATAGAGTTAAAAATAGTAATAATAATAGTAATAAATGCCAAACCAGTGACTAAATCTCTAGATTTTCTTTCCTAACTCTCAGAATGTACGTTCCAAGACATTTTTACATAGAGGATGAGAGCAGATCATTTTAGGTGATTGTATTCTTATCTTCTTGTGTTTTTCATTGTCTGTTTCTTTTCTAGAGGGCTTGTATCCCTTGGAGGTAGTGTCAGAAAATACAATAAAATGATAGGCAGTAGATTTTAAGATGTAGCTGTTGTGCTGTGGCAGAAAGGCTGAATTATTTTCAAGTACATGACTACTAGACAGCAGTGTGCTAAATCTCAACAGAAGATTAACTGGTATTCTATAGAGTATATCATTAACATCATCGCCTTACAACCACTACAGAAACTGGCATAAAGGGTATGAACAGAGAGTCACAATGCTGTTTCTTAAGGTCCAGTTAATGACATATATATGAAAAATGAAAAGGGTTCCAATAGTGATATTTTACCCAACTTTCACAGCAGCTTTTTAGTATCATCAAACTCCTTGATTTTCTTAATATAGGTCTAGATATGACATTGCCCAGATATTATTTCAACAACTGGGCAATAATGTGAGGTAAAAATAGGAAGCATTCAAGATTTTGCTCATATACATCTTTTCACAATAAACACGTGTCTATGAATTTCTACCTTTTGTGTAGCCAAAGGTTTACAGTAGTGTACTTCATGACTGCATTATGACAGTTTATCATATTGAAAATTTTTGTGTGTCCAATGTCAATTCATTGTCAAATCTACCTTTATCAGGAGAATCTTTCAATTAGGATATTTACAATTATAATTATAGTGCTATTATATAAGATATACTTACATGCATTGTATATATCCTGAAGTAGCATAAAATATGTGAGATTAACTATGTCCTAAAGAATGTATTTTAAAGCAAAATTTGTGGATATTTGTACGTTTATTTCATTGCAATTTACAGTCATCTGAAAAAGAAAAAAGAAAGGAGAAATCATCTAGCAGGCTTGTCAGATGCCTTATGAAGATAACGAGCAATTTTCTAGCATTTTGGTCATCAAATAAAAATTGTGATTCACTAAATCTGTTTCAGAACTACACTACCTGTACATTGTATCCCACATCATCAGCTGGAAAGTAAAATCACAATATTCAGTAAAGAGATTTGAATAAAAAAATTTAATTAATTTTGACTGTAACGCTTAATAATATTTAAAGGATAAGTAAGCACTTTTTCAGACAATTGTTTCAGATGACTGTCCTGTGACCCTATCAGCTCTCTGAGGGATGTGCAGACTGACTGGCTACCCAATACAACTGCCTACTGATTCTGTGCAATATTAAACACTTCCACAATGCCCTAGTGTTCCATTCTCAATCCCAAAGTAAAAACACTCATGTTAAAATAGCCGTCAACTAAGTGTCCCCAGAGTCACAATAGACAAATAATGATGGAATAAGGTCACAGTTGCAAAACTATTTCCTGTAGATATGTTGATAGACAAATTGAAATTTTTTATATATCACATGAGCTTGTACATCTTCAGTTCTCTAATGTTGGTAACCCCATGAATAAAGTAGATGGTTTATCTTTTGAATTATATCCAAAACAAGATTGAAATATGTAAAGTATTTCTATTTTTAGTCTAGCAATGTGTTAAAGTTAAAAAAAAAATTACAGTTCTCATGTAAAATAGATAACAGAACAATTTCAGGCCTTGACAGTTTTCCCTGCAGAAATATTTTCCTCTGTGTCTAGTCACTCATGTCAAAAGAGAAGGAATGCAAACCTCCATTTTTCCTGGATTGCAGTGTTCTTCAAATCCACACAGACAGAAATGCACAAATGTCTTTTTTTGCTTAGCAAAGAAAAGGGGAAAGATGTATGATTACAGACAGCTTCTGTGATGACATTCCTAGCAAATTAACATAAAACTGGAATGTGCCCAGAAATTATTCTCCCTGCTGGATGGCTTAATCTGAGCAAGGCTGACTTTCAGTAGAGCCCTGCAAATCTGAGGTAGATTCCTTGCAAGGTCACTTAGCCCTAAACAGAGAGCTCCACAACACCAGACACAAACATTCCTTAGTTTAGTTCAGCAACAGTAATGGACTGTTCCACCCTATGGATCTCAGTAATGGACTGTTCCACCCTATGGATCTAGGACTATTTTTCACCAAAATTGTAGCATTTCCAGATACATTATTTTATATTCCTTAAAATATATTTAATGTATGTTGATGTATCTAACGCATGGTGAGCAATATCAATATAATTTTTACAGAATCACAAGTCAGCAGGTAGGGAATGCTGGCTTTCTGTTTCCTTTATGTTACTGCTCCCAGCAAATTGTTATTTCTTTATCTCTTCAGAAAATAATGTTTGCCACTTGTTCAAGGTGATGCTATAAACCCTCTTTTCCCTTTATCCTGTGGCTTATTATGGGTTTTGTTGTTGTTGTTCCTCCCTTTCCCACTTTTTTAAGCCTATATGGTATAATAAATCATATCTAAAGCTGATGATTAATACTGAGACACTGTAAAGTGAAACCTCTTTAAAGAAGGAAATTGTGCAAACAAGCAGAATTGTCTGTCACCACATGACAAAGTTCAAGCTTAAGAAGCTTCTTGTCAAATACAATTGACTGAATGAATGATAGATTAGATTTTAATGTCAGTAAAATAAGCTATAAACTATTGCTTTCCCTTGCAATATAAAAATATCTCCTTTTAAACACTCCATGATGAAATGCAGTAAAACAAAATAAAAACTAGTTGTGGTAGAGTCAGTGATGTTTCTTCCTCACCCAGAACACAATGAATTATGTTAATAGATGTAATGATCAAAACCTGTCAAGGACAATTTCATTTTGTTGTTATGAAAATGGGAGCCTAGACAAACATACATCTACCACTTCCGTGATTTTTGTGAGGTTACTAAAGTTTCAACAATTCTCTTTAATTTTGCAGTCCGTAGGCAAGCTGTAGGCAGCTATGGAAATAATTTATTGACTAATTTCCTAGTTAAGATGTTTACATGTTTCTGTATTTCTCTTTAAGGATATGAAATATATTGGCTTCCAATTGAAAGATGCAGAATACAATTCCATAATTGAATGGTGAGTTTAGATGAGAATGAGGTATCTTATTTTTTAGGAAATCTCCAGATTTAATTTTCATTCTGAAATGTACATAAACATTGTCTTTCTTCAGTTCTTATGAAAAATAACACCCTACAAACCTAGAGACAACAAATCAAGTAAAACATTTCATTTCAAACCAAAAAATACTCCTTCTTATTTACATATATTACTATTTACATAAAACATAATAAATAGATTATACATATTATATTTCTCATTTATGATGCATTTGAAAAACTGTTGAGAGATTATTTAGTCCATTTTGATTCCCCAAGATGCCTTTTGATATATACTTCAAGGAGCACAACTGAAATGTCATTTAAGAGTTCACAGCAGGTATTTTAGCATCTTCTTATTGAATGGACACTCTTATGACTGTCTCAGATATATTAGTAGTATTTTATTATCTACACTGTTTCTTTGAATCATGATTCTTGGATTTCATTGAAACATCGCACTGCTGTTATTTTCATATATTCACCACTACCTGAAAGACAAATCAAAATAATGTAATCCAGATGAGACAAATGTGAGTTTTAGGAAGACACTGTAACCTAGACTGTCTTTCTGTTCTATAGTGCAGCTGTGTAATAACTTCTTTTTTCAATAGTTGAGGGTAGGAAAACATCTCTGGGCTCTAGAAAAAAATGCATGCTTCTTCAAAATGATCTTTGCAAAATGCAAGAAATTGCCTGATTTCATTCTTGACTTCAGAAATGTAGAACTCCTATCTTGTGTATAAATAATGAATGAATTCAAACTGTTAAAGACAGTCTAGTCTAAAGACAGGAGTGCCAGACTAGGATCCCTGGTAATTATTCACAGTTTTGCTGTGGATCTGCTGTGTAATGTTGAAAAAGTCACTTCGTCGTGTTCCTAATGTACAAAGAATGCGTTTGCACAAAAACATATGAGCTAATGGCTACTCTCTTTGAAAAGCAGTCTGAAATCACTGGATACCGCTTTCAAAATTAGCACAAACAAAGCAAAATATTTGAGGATTGAGTCTTTACTAAGACTTCACTGAACTTCATTAATCTTTGTTAACATTTGTCAAAGCATTATTTCCTCTGCATGGCATCATCAACCATGATCTGTAGCACAAAATTCAACTCAGGAAGGTCTGTATGAGCTCTGAAGGACTGTCACAGAGAAGGAGTGGGAAGTAGCAGGTAAAATTCTAGAATTAAAGCTCAAAGATAAATAACAATAATTGAAGAAAAATCTCAAGAATTTAATATGGCTTAAACAGACTAGAGGATTTGCTTATAAAATTTTAGGGGTCCTGGTAGACGAAAAATTTTGACATGAGCCAGCAATGTGCATTTGCAGCCCAGAAAGCCAACCACTTCCTGGGCTGCATCAAAAGAGTAGTGGCCAGTAGGAAGACGGGGTTCATTCCCTTCTACCCTGCCCTGGTGAGGCACCATCTGAAGCACTGCATCCAGGCCTGGGGTCCCCAGCACATGGAAGACATGGAGCTGTTGAACTGGGTCCAGAGGAGAGCCATGAGGATGATCAGAGGACTGGAGCATCTCTCCAGTGAAGAAAGATTGAGGGATATGGGCACGTACAGAATCGAGAAGAGAATGTTCAGGGGAAACTCACTGTGGCCTTTCAAGATGGGGAGAGAATCTAACAAGAATTGTAGTGACAGGCATTTTGATTAGATATAATTAAGAAATTCTTCACAATGAAGGTGGTGAAACACTGGAAGTGTTTGCCCAGATAAATTGTGGCTGCCTGACGCCTGAAAACATTTGAGTCTAGCCTGGATGGGGTTTTAAGCAGCTGGTCCACTGGTCCAGTGGAAGGTATCTCTGCCAGTGACAATGGGATTGGAGCTATCTGGTTTTTAACAGATCTTCCAACTCAAACCATCCTACAGTTTTATGATTCTAAGAGATTTATTTTCACATGATGCAGACTGCTGTGAAACCTGGGTCACTGAACTACTATATCTGCTGACAATATTTATTTTTTGAGAATAATATTAAGAAAAAGTTCAGGATTAAAACACACAGAAGTGAAAATCCATGCTATTTGACTTCTAAAATAATTTATTTCTGCATTAAATGAAGCCACAGATAAATTATTGCAGACCACATAAAGGCATTCCCACCTCATGCCAGAGAAACTTAATGAGAGCAAGTTCTTGATCCACTGAAGCCCCAGAGGTTTCCTGAAAAATCGTCTTACAGAGCCAGCGACCACTATCAGAATAACTCCTTTTAGACAAAACACACCATGACTCTCAATTGACTACAAAAGTGGGTAATTTCTACATTGTTTAGCACACATTTCTAGCACACATTTTATAAAATTAGATCACAGACTGAGTACCAGCATTAGTGAAACATGAAAAAGCTCCAAAGGAGAAGTTTCACTGACAAGAGCTTAAAGAATTAAGTTTTTACTTAGTATCATCAGCTTGTCCCTTTTCCCCACTGCTATCAGCTCACTGAACTTCCAGACAGTGTGCTAGAGAAATGTCTAAAATTATGTCATCATAGAGAACAGTTACACCCAATCAATTCTGCTGACATAGTCAAATAGGAATGCATAAAGTTCACATGGATATCCACCAAGTTTCTTAAATCATGATGGAGATTGCCACTTTCCTGAGAACATTTTCCCTGTAAGTCTTGGGAAATAAACTATCCAATTAGTAAAGATTATCAAAATTGGGAAGTGCTGAGCAAATCTACACTGGGTTTGCTGGAGTCCTACTTACGAATAGTCACTACAGATGAACAGATTGATTGTAACATCAGGGACCTTGTCATGATAACTCCCAGACATACAAATAGTTGCATGCCCACGTGTGTGTTCGTTAACGTGACCCCTTAAAAATATCTCAGAAAACTGCACTTACTTGTTATTAATCCTTCCTTTTACTGTTTAATTTCTGGGAACACACCAAGAGAAATATTGAGCATGTAAAAAAAAAAAAAAAAAAAAAAAATCTAGACTAATAAATAGAGACAAAAAAAAAAAAAAAAAAAAAAAGGAGTAGGTAGGAAAATATGTTTATGCATGAATGCAGGTTAAACAGGCAAAATCAAGCCATTCTTTTCAGCAGGTAGAAGGATTTGTAACTAGGCAGTATTTCAGCACAGAATAACAGCATACATGGATACAGTGAATATTCTTTTTGGGTACGGAAATTTTCACCGCAATCTTTCTTTATCATATCATCTGACAAGAGTATTTGGGATTTTTGATTCCATAAGAATACCATCCAGGAGATAACCTTCCAAATTCTCACTACTTGAAATCTGTTCATTCCATTAAGAGAAGTTTGCTGGACCCTAGAATGTACAGACATATATACAGATTAGCCCATTATATGTATAATGTAAGTGCACTGTATAGACTTAAATTTGCATCTAGAACATCTTGTATGATTCGATTTTTCACTGGTGAAAAATGAACAGATAAACTAAGCCTCAGGGAAAAAAAAAATGTGAGAGGAAAAAAAATCTCAGGGAAGGAAATAATTGGATTAATAACAAATAAGAAGCTATATATTCAGACATGATTAAAACTTTTAAATTTGTTCACCTCTTTCAGAGGGGAATGGCAATTTGCATTCAATGAAAGCACTATTTCAGCATATCTTCTACTAGTCACATAAGGATGCCGCCGTAGTATCACACTGCTGAGTGCCTTAGGAAGGAAAGCATGGAATAGCTAGCTGTATTAAATTCAAAGTGTTAATGTGTTGGTGGGTTTTTTTGTTTGTTTGTTTGTTTGTTTTGTTTTTTGTTCTCTCTTATAATAATGAACGTGCTCATGATTTGTAAATATTACAGAATAGCCTGGCAATCATGTTTTTTTGTTCTTTTTTTTTTCCACAAATCATCTTCATAGAATGGTTTAGAGCAAGAATGGTTTAGTAGAAATGTAGAATCTGATTAGGTCAAAAAAGCACATTGTCATGGGGCATATTGTCATGGGGCAAAAATCCTGTGTTTGCAGAACTTCTTTACACTAGACAGACTGTGAAAGAATCATCACTACTTTCAGTATTTTCAAGTCAGTTTCTGATCAATCCAGCAGTGGTAACCTTTTAAAAAACCCAGTGGAGTAATGCAACAGGTGTTGTTCAGCTGTCTTACAAAGGATCTCTCATCACTGTTTCGGCACTTTTTTCCTTCTCAGTTAAGAGTGAGGTCTGGCAAGGATGTCTGGCAGCACCCCTGGTAGACAAGAAGCTGGACATGAGCCAGCAGTGTGTGCTTGCAGCCCAGAAGGACAACTGTGTTCTGGGCTGCATTAAAAAAGGAGTGGCCAGCAGGGAGAGGGAGGTGATTGTACCCCTCTACTCAGCTCTTATGAGGCCC
>PPHD01020046.1:0-13827 GCA_002909625.1 Bambusicola thoracicus
TTAACTGGTATATATAATCTATATCTTATATAATCTATAACTCTATATCTGAGTTACAAGTGTTACTGGTTTTAAATCATGTAAGAGACCTTACTGCGATAAAAATATGAATAGATACATCTCTTACACGTCTTACATCTACGTCTTACACGTAGGTATAGTTTCTTTATTAATAATGGTACTTTCTATCTGCGCTATCTGTCAGTTTCCAAAATCCATTAGTTACAGCAAAACAGTCCGATGAGGAGGGATTCGATTAGTTACATCACTCCCAAAGATGAACGCTAGATGGCAATGAAAGACAAGAACTGGAGAGTGGAACTAGAACTTACTGTAATTCTGCTCCCAGTGGAGGATCAGTGGAGCATAAGTAGTATTTTGTCGATATACTTTGTGAAAAAAGGGAAAACGTCACAGGAATTGCAGAGCTGGATGAGGTGACTGAGCTGTCTCTTGAGCCTAGAGGAGAAATCAGCACAATTAGAGATTAAGTGGCAAAATGTGGTATTAAGTGATGAGATCTGGCGGCAAAATTGTCTGGAGCTCGAAGGGCTGAGCTTTCCTCTTTCATTTGCTCTTGCTGCTTAGCGCCTTCCTGCAATCTCCTTAAATTCATATGTTCTTTCCTGTTCACTATTGCATTCCTGGAGCAGTACTCCATCCTAAATCTCAACAGTTAAGAATGTCATCTTCCACAGCGTTTCGTGTTCTGATCTCATCTGATCAAACACAACACACATCTGACACAACAGACACATTCCTGGTGTTTGGGATGAAATCTGAGCCAGAACGCAGAATTATAATGAGCCTTTAATAAAAACCATGTTGAGTGAAGAGGGACAGGGAGCGAATCAGCATTTCTGACTCAGGCTGCAACCCCTGACTCCCCAGCCATGGGCAGTTCGACCCTGGGTGTCCCACATGACCGTGAGAGGCTTTTAAAGAACTGGTTATCCTCACAATGGGGTGAAAGTGCAGCAGCCTGTGGTGTATGAGGGATTCACTGCAAAGTATGTAGTGCTTTATTCTGGTCTTTAAAAACAGTGAATATGCAGTTTTACTTAAGCTGTAAAAGCGAGCCCTCCAAAGTCAGGCAATGACACATCTGTGAGGAGCTGCGTTTTGGCCCAGTCTGTGTGCTAAGTGAGGCAGAGATCCTTGGGGACAAAATGGCAGCTGATCATGCCATTAAAAACTAACATACGCGTACAAGACAGCACAGTTGTGGCTGTGGCAAGCTTCTCCTGGTGTTTCAGCACTTAATTGTCTAGGTGTTCTTTGCTCTATGTGTCTTCATGCACAATTTTAGGCTTTTAGTTCTGGAAGTGTGTGTACAGCGTGACGCTGTGGCCCAGTTGGGGTGAGCAGAGAAGGCAACCTGTGAAGATGTGTTATATTAGGGGAGAAACTGCCCTGGGTGCTACAGAACCCCATTCCTGGGCCCTGTGTGCCCTCTCTCACCCCTCAAGCTATGCTGAGCCTATTTTGGGGATTATGCACACCGCTCTGCTAGGGAAATTCTTCTGTCAGCCTTCTGCTGTCAAATTCTTTTCCAGGTCTTTATTTTATGTTGGGCACTGGGGAACATTTCTCCTCAGAAGGAGTGGTGGGGCAGTGGCACGGGCTGCCCGGGAGGTGAGGGAGTCGTGGTCCATGGAGGTGCTTAAGAACTGCGTGGATGTGGCACAGGTATGGCTCAGTGGGTGTGGCGGTGGTTGGACTAGATAGTCTTAGAGGTCTTTTCCAACCTTAACAATTCTAGGATTGTATTTTCGTAGAGGGCCGGCCGCGACCTCAGGGACTTGTGCCGTAGGGCTTTACCGCCGCCACCGCCAATCCCAAATGACCTCAGTTACCACAGAGGTGGCCGTTCCCTCCGCCGCGCCACTCTCAATATGGCGGCCGGCAGCCGCCGGGCACGGCGCCGCGCTCAAGATGGCTGCGTCCCCGCCTCCTTGTCCCGCCCCGTCGCCGGCGCCGACTTCCGGAGGGAGAGGGCGTCCGTCCCATGGTAACTGCGCCACGGCGGAGACGCCGCGGGTGCTGCTCGCTTCCTGCCGCGGCGACGGGCTCAGGCAGGACGGCGGCGGCCGCCTCCGGGACCCTACAGCGGGCAGCCCACAGGTAGGCGTGCGGCATCTCGGCTTCCCGCCTCCCCTCCTCGCCCGGCGTCCGGGGCGGGAAGGCGAGAGGAACCGCCGGGGAAGGGCGGTCCTTCGGCGCTACCGAGGTGCGTGCGCGGCCCCGCGGCGGGAGGGCGGTAACGGCCGCGGCCGGCCCCGGCGGGCACCTGGCGCCCCGCCCGGTTCGCGGCCGCTCGGACGAGGCTCCGCTCGAGAGCTGCGTTCTACGGGGCGCGGCCCTACTTCGCCCGCCCCCGCCGCGTCCCTCTCTCCGGGCCTGGCCTCGGTGCGGGTTGTTAGCGGGGCTCCGCTAGGGCAGCGCGCTCGGTCCGCATCTCTTCAGCGCCGGCTAGTGCTGTAGGCGGGCTGGAGGAGCCGCTGAGGAGGAGGGATGTACGGAGGTGTATGGGCTGCCTCCGGCGTGAGGAACAGCGCCCGCTGGCTCCTTCCCTTCTTCTGGTGGAGGGTATTAAAAGTTCACTTGAGTATGCTCCTGTGTGGAAGGCGTTGTGGAAGGGTGCTCGCTGTTTTCTCAGCCTCTGGGTTAGAATGAAAAGTAAGGCTCTGCAGAAGGAGAGGTGGTTCAAACTGTGTTGGCAAGTAGAATCACAGAGTGGTTTGGGTTGGAAGGGACCTCAAAGCCCACCCAGCCCCCCCCCAGCCATGGGCAGGGCTGCCCCCCCAGTTCAGGCTGCCCAGGGCCCCATCCCACCTGGCCTGGAGCACCTCCGGGGATGGGGAACCCACAGCTCTGTGAGCAGCTGTGCCAGGGCCTCACCGCCTCAAATAGGGTCTGTTTCTCCCTCAGGACAAGCACAAAGAGCTGTAGTTGCTCAAAAGATGCGTCTGCAGGGTGTGTGTGTGTTATAAAGGAACAGAGCTGTCTGATCAGAGTGCAAGTAGCATGCTGGAGAGAACACTTATGGAACTCCTGGCTTGGACACACAAACAAAAATGCCTCTGTTATGTACCTGTAAATCAGTAACAAGGATAGCAAGTAACAACATAGCACATCCTAATTGTCAATGGGATCTTTATTAAACATGGTCAGCTATAAAAGTGTTGGTCAGTAGAATTGCAGTGGAATCAAGGGGCACGAAAGTAACTGGGGCAGATAAGGCTGTGGGATCTTCCTGAGAGTGAATTCCTTTACTTGGCAAAGGGAGCAGAGCCTGAGGCAAACAGCCTGCAGGGATGGAAGGTCTGTGTGTTGTGGAATGGTCTACAGAGCGGGGACATGAAATTACAGTATGGGTTAGTTCCAACCCCCTGCCGTGGGCAGGATTGCCACCCACCAGATCAGGCTGCCCGCGTTTATTAGAAAACTATAGCTACTTAAAATATCAGCCTTTATAGGCTCTTGCTGCAAGCACTTCAGTTTGTGGTCACTAAATTGTTGACCATAACAAATAATAATGTTCATAAACGTATGCTTGGAGGAAAAATTGTGCTTTAGCTTTTCAGCAGCTCCTATAAACTACATCTGCTATTGGGAAGCTGCTGGGCTGATGGCACAAGTGAGCTGAGATACAAATTAAAAAGCCTAAACGTACAAAAAAAAATTGTGATGTTGTAGTAATTATCTTCAGACTGGAAGCTTATGCAGCACAGCAGCCTTTGCTGACAGCGCTCTGTTTAGGAAACTAAACATGGGCGTTGCATTATGTGTTTTAGAATTCATTAAATAAAAAAGTCAAATCCTGTCGAAAGATTTATTTTCTCTTCCACAGCAAAGTGAGTAATATCCTGCAGTAGTATAATAGCCTAGTTTGAGAACACGATTATTTTGGGACCAGAAGCTTAAATGTGTTACATCAGTTAAAAGCGGATGGATGATGAAATTAAGGCCTTCTACGCAGTGATGCAGGATGTTGAAGAGCACATTAGGATTTGAGACTTTGTAGTGTGACTCAGGAGAGTTTTTCCCTTTTGAGTGCAGTGCATATATGTGGGCAATAAGACACAGCCATTGGGTTTTTCTTATTAATCTGCTTTTGAATTCCCTGGTGCAGGTAAACTTATGGGTTGCAACGTGATCAGTAAGGCTTGTTCACCTGTGTAGGAGCTGGAGAAGAGCAGTGCTGGTGTTTGGGCTTTCCTGCCCAGGGGCTTTGCTTCAATCTGTTTGCCTTCTCCTGCTAATTATTAATAGGCAATACATGACTGCAGGAGGAAGCTTGCTCTGGATTTATTTATTGTTAGCAGGCACGCTTACGCATTGCTGAGAAAGGTAGATTTTTTTTTTTTCCTTTGGCTTTTTCCTCATCTTTCTGAACCTGTTTCTGTTGCTGACTTTTGGAGAAAGGCATGTGAAGCTGTTTTGCACTGATCAGAGAATTACTGTAGCAGGAACAAAAGGTGTTGATATGGGGAGAACAGTCCCAAAGGGCCTTGGGAAGAAAGAGATGGAATTCAGCTTAGTAGCCTCCAAAAAAGTCTTGCTGTAGAAGAGGTGAAAAATAAGACCATAAAAGAACAAAGGTAAAAAGAACATGTGAAAACACTTAGTTCTCATAATGTTACCCTTTCCCACGAGGAGTCTTTTTGAATGGCTTTCATAGTAATGTTTCTCATATGTTAACCATAGACGTGAGCCGTAAGCTTTGCTTTCCTCTAAGCTTTTAACAGAGATGATTGATTTATTAGCTTTGATAGAAGTATAGAATTACTTGCAAACTTTGAAATACATAATAAGCACCTCAGATAATTAGCAAGCCTACCGCTATCTCTCTTCAAAGCGATCGGTGGAATTAATTTGGTTGGGTAACCATGGCTATTTTCTAGTTCAGCAGCCATATGGTATTTCTGAGTGTAGTGTGACTTCCTGTGAGCAGCTCTTACCCGGTCAGCTGTGCTCCGGTGTGAAGTGCAGCGAAAATTAAACACTCTAGGAAGGTGCGAAAATGCTCTTTCTGATATTAAAAGACAGGTTGCTTTTCTGCCCTAAAGAAAAGCACGTTGCTTTGTGGTGTAAGAGTGCACCGTAACCTCTAAATTACATGTTTAGTGAGGCCGTAATGCTAAAATAGTCTTGCTCGGCACTGAGGGTTTTAATCAGAACTTGTCAGATTCGTGTTTTGTTGTAAACAAAGTACTTCTTAACTCTTAGAAATGAAAGCTGTGTAACTGTAACTTACCCTTCTAAAGGGATCTCTCCTAAGTGAAGTGTAGCACAGTAATGAGTCCCGGTATTAATAGAACAACAAGACGAAATTTCCATCTGAACTTGGATTTGAAGACTTGCAATTGTCAAAGGCTATCTGTCATCTGTCACATACCTTTGAAACTCCACATACAACAAGTCAAGAGCACAGTGCAGCTGGCTTGGTGAAAAATGAAGTAGCAGAAGATGCCTTGGCTAGGAAGGCTGTATGTGAAGAAACTTCATTATGATAAAAGGTGAATTCTTGAAGCTGTGTACCCTCTGCTATCTGTGCATATTATTTGTAGCTTAACTTTTGCTGAGGCAGATTCTCTTGCGTTCAATATTAAGATAAATGAATCTGGCTGGTAGACTGTGGGGAAGGAGGACTGGAGTCAGGTGGTGGTGTGGGAGGGAGAAGATCTGAAAGCAGAAGTGGTGAGGCTGGATGAGCAGGGTGGAGAGGAGCAAGAATAGGTGCTGGGGATGGGGTGGGGGGAGTGGTGATCATCCTTAAGGCTGCTGATAGAGATGTGGGATAGCATAGACCTCACAAGAATGAAGGTTTGTGGGGAGGGAAGCTGGCACTGAGGGGAGAGAGAGTAGTTGGTTGGTGGATAGATCGGTAAAAAATATAGAATCATGAAATGTCTCGAGTTGGAAGAGACCCATAAGGATCACTGAGTCCAACTCCTGGCTTCACACAGCACCACCCAAAATCCAAACCCCATGTCTGAGAGTGCTATCCAAATGCCCCTTGAACTCTGCCATTGGGGCTGTACCCACTGCCCTGGGCAGGCTGTTCCATGCCCACTGTCTTCTGGGGCAGCACCTGTCCCTCACCCCCAGCTGCCCCTCCCCTGACACAGCTCCATGCTGTCCCCTCAGGCCCTGTCGCTGTCACACAGAGCAGAGCTCAGTGCTGCCCTCCGCTCCCTGTGAGGAGCTGCAGCTGCCATCAGACCTCCCCTCAGCCTGCCCTGCTCCGGGCTGAGCAGTACTGCAGTAAAGGTGAAAAGCTTGTGCTCTGGTTGGCTGGTGTATTCAACAGATGTCTGGAAATTGTTTGCCTTCTGTTTGCAAGTATCTGAAGAAAGTTCTTGCTGTGTATCTCAATCTCTAGCACCGAGTTGTTTTTGTAGAGACAGGCAAACACAGCATGATAAAACCATTCTTGTGCTGTCTCTAGCACAACACAATTCTTGTGCTTTTGTAGCACAAATTAATAAAAATGACTAAATTAAGCCTTAACTATTAACAGATGTGGGCCGTATTTTATTCTTGTACAGTCTCTCCTTGTTAATGATCTTGACATGCAGATAGATGGTAAGGAGGCAGCTCTAGCTTTAATAGGAGGAAATGTATTTTTGTCATCTGAAAACATTTATGTTCCAGGCTCAAGCATGCATTCTAAGCAATAGTTCTTTCTTGCACACAGCCACGGTGCTTGGAAATTCAGCTGCTGTTATCCCTGTGTTGCTAAGGATCTCTGCCCCCCTGGAGCTTTCATTCTTCACCTTCTATCTTTATGTAACTAAGGTTGGGCAAGGGCTGTGAGCAGCCGTCTGCTGCAGGCTTCCTGATATTTCTTCTTCCCACTGCTGCCCGTGTGTGTGATAAGGTGTGCCTATTGGAGCTGTAAGGAGTAAGTCAAAGGCAAGCAGCTTTATTGCCACCACTGACGCTGTTCTTGTTGCTTGCTTTCCCAAAGTACCACATTTGCAGTCTTCCTAGGCATTTGAAGAGAGTATTGATGAGCACCGTTTCAAGTTTGAACGTTCCAAATACACTATAATAGTCTTATAACTTGTACTTGTTTAATCCGTGTGGATTCTTTAGAACTATTTCAGACGTAATGTGACAAATGTAAGAAATCGGTTATTTCTGTGCATATCTTTTTAAAGTTTCTGAACCAGTGTTGTATTTGACTATTTTTTTTTTTTTTTAACCTTTTTACCTTATACCAGAGGCAAATGGATCTCTGTGTTCAAACTGCCTTTCAAGAGGTGCCTGTCTGTGATTAAATATGTATGTACCGGATGAAGCATCAGGAGGGAGATTAGAGAAGATGCACTTTGTAAACATAAAATCCATTCTACCTGGAATGTGAGTGGAATGATGCGGCTCAGTTTACAGTTTTGCTGCAGGGAAGTGCTGGAATTAAAGCATTTCTTCATGGGGCCTCATCTGTGCTCTTCTGTGTTAAACATGTTCCCGTTAATTGTAAGACTTGGTAGGTTCCTGATGCCTATAGACTGAGTATTTCTAGACTTGAAGTGAGACTGGAAGGCTTTCTTACAATTTTTTCCCATTTCTTTTCTCTGAATGTGGTTACTGTGCTCAGCAACATGGCTGATGCGAGATGTTTCTGAAGATAAAAGCATTTAATATTGTAATACCCGTGCTGGTATTCCGATATTGAAATAGCATGCTGGGCAACAGGTTTTTGAGGTCACATGAGAACTCGGTTTTGTGCAGATAGCTTTGGGTGGGAGGGAGGAAGGAGGGGGATTTGGAGAACCAAGAGTAATTAATTAAAAATCGCCACAGCTATGATGCTTTGGGCTTAGGAAATTACAGAGCATCACGCCACCTCGTTTAAATATCTAAGGTAAAATATTTTTATTAATATTACCTATGCTGTTCAAAATAATTACATAAAGCTGAAGGGAATTTTTGTTCCTGTTGGAATAAACTTTCCCCTAGTCCGAAACATGTGTTCTCACTTACAGTTGATAGCTTCTTTAATACCATAAAAAAACTCCGGCAGGTATTGCAAGAATTCGGTAACTAAATCTGAACGCTTTGAAGTGAAATCATGTGAAATGTTTTGATTCTATTGTGTTTTTGCAAAGGCGGCAGCGTGACATACAAATCGGTATTAAAATAAGAGCTGAAATCATTAATATAGCTTGGAACTCACTGCTGTGACAGTGAAGTCTGGGGCTTTGAAAAACAGCGATTTGGTAGGCCTGAATTAATCAGCGCGTATTTTCTCTGGAAGTATATGGTTGGAAACAGAAAAAAAAAAAGTAGAATTTGCATCAAAGCTTTTGGAGAGTTACAAAAAACCACAGTATTTGTAAGACATATTGCTGTATGATGATGTCAGTACGTTACTTTTGTCACCAGTTTCGGTGTTGTGGTTGGCCAGGTGCTACAGTGGGCCCTTCCAAGGGCAGCTGCTGACCTGTTGGCTCGGGTACTGTTTTTCCCTGCTTAACCTGCTGTTAGGCAAAGCCAGTTTCGGATCTGCTGCATATCAGTACTTTGGCAACTTGCTCTCTCTTTAAAAAACTGGTCGAGATGGCGTTAGTGAGAAAACAATTACTGGCTTTGTGAGCGGTGCTGTCGAGTTATGACTAAGTATATTGATTTGCCCAGCCAACATAAACTCCAGACAGATTTTTTTTTCATGGCCTTTCCACGAGAGGGTCACATGGCTGGTTGTTATTGCCCTGAATATTGAGCTCTACGAACCAGAGTGCTTTACAGGGGAAATGCAGAAGTTTTGAAGAGGTTCTTTGGGAGCAGACTTTCATCGCCAGTGTGTCTAGATGGTGGCTCTGTGGGGGAGATTGTCTCTCTCCCTTATACTTTGCAGAAGCTCTTCAGTGTTTGTCACAGCTTTCCTGATATGCGGTACAGGGATTAATTTTTGGAAATTTGAGCTGTTTCTTTCTAAGCGGGACAGACTCACCTCTGTTTGCCTGTGCTAAGTGTGTTTTTGTTTTTCCTTGTCATCTTTTCCTCTAACCTTCAGTGATGATTCAAATATACTATTTCAAGTTCCTTGCTGTGTGTGTAACTTAGGCTGCTAAATCTGTAAAAAACCAAAGCAAACAAACAAAAAAAAAACCCATGATCTGAAGCTGTAATAATGGCTCTGTATATTTGAGGCCCACCAATAATTACCAGAGGTCCTGCTTGTCTACCCCACTATTTGGTGCTTCCCTCTCCCTTTGAAGGAAGGGGTAGATGGTCAGAGCTTCCAAGGTAAAATGGAGCAGACGGATAACACTGGGTCTGAATGATATCCTGAAATGAACGTGCTGCCTTCTCTTCAAGGCTTAATGCCAGCTGCTTTTGTGAGCCCTGTTAAGAGAATGTTGTGTGATATCTCCTTTGCTTTTACTGGAAACTTGTACTGGTATTTTTGTTGCAAACTTTCTTCATTGTGTCACAGCTCTAACTAATCAGAATGGCCAGGGTGGAGTAGAAAACGAATACAGTAAGCAAAAAGATTGAACAAAGTAAATATTTATTTTGGTAGCTCTTAAGAAGTGTTTGTCTCCTGTGTGAACTGCTTCTGGGTAGTCTTTAGCCATGACCTTTTTATTGTAATACAACATGGATAAAAGCAAGCACCCGTGTTCATTACCAAGGGTAGAGCATGTGGATGCAGCAGTTTTGTTCCACTTCTTCGTTTCTTCTTTCTTCATTGCTGCTTTTTCTCAGTGAACTTGACCTTGTCTAGGCCAGCTTCCCGAAACTCTTATCTACAATGTAAAGGTCAGCTAGTTTAGTTGTAGATATGGCTGCCACGTGTAGCAGCTATGATCTCACTGTGGTAACGTTCTAAGTTGCAAAGACAACACGTGTAGAAGTTTCTAATTTGTATTTCTCAACAATTTCCCAGCAGTGTGGTCTTGCCTCCTGCTTTGCAAATTCTTCATGTTGATACACTTATGGCCTAAGGCCATACAGTTTGCTAAGCCAACAAGAAACTACTTGCTTTACTTGCCTAGGTTAGCTTTTTGGTTAGCAGGTTGAATGAGCTTTACGTGTGATCACATGCACACCAGGGTGATGGGTCCAGCGTCACCAGAACAGGAGGTGGAAGGTCTTATTTACTGTTGGTGAAATAGTGATCAGTTAGATCACTTCCATTTGTAAATTAGGGGTTGGTTTTCCCAGTTTGGCAAATTGGATTATTGATAACTTGAACATAATGCTGGGTGTTTACTAATTTAGGGTGCGGATAAGTAATAATAAAGCTGAGTGGTGGAAGTATTCGAAATAATTATTTGGTTGGAACCTTGATGGGAAAGGTTAGTTTAGATGAACTTTTCTGGTTGCATATGTGAATGAAAGCACAGATTTTCGCTGTAAACTATTGACTGAGATCATTTCTGTCTGTTCACCATGCTTGACCTGCAAGAACTACTGGAGAACTGGAGACTGTGAAACCTCTGCAATGAATACAAACTATCTTGTAAGCTTTTCTGGTGGAAAAAGTACAAAGGTGGTAAATAAACATAAATTTTCTGAAAGCCTAATTGACAAGCAGTTGAATCTCCTCTCATGGTATGCTATGAAGTCTTGTGTCTTTGGGAGAATCAAATATGTGTTTAGTTTGAGTTTATTCAAATGATATTGCCTATATGGAAAAACAAGGACATGTTTCTCTAAACGCTGTAAAGTTGGTGGAAAAACCTTAAGTAGTTTCATGGAGCACTGTCAGACCAGAAGGTTGTCTAGGCTGAATGGTCTCTATGGGGTTCTGGCACTGATTTTTGACTTGGGTGAAAAGTTAAGGCAATGCAGTGTTAGCAACAGATGGTACCGAGGTGGGGGGCACTGCACGTGTGCTGGAAAATGGGGTTAGGGTTCTGAATTATTTGAAGAAGCTGGAAAAGGAGCATGGGGGTTAATACACCTTTCAGGTAAGGACAGGACTCAAAGTCCTCTGTTTAATGATGGTCTCTGCACAAGTGGACAGTGGAAAAATAGAATGAATTTTGTGTAAAGGGTGTGGGGAACGTTGCACTTAAGCTGGATGTGATTCTGTTAAGAGAAATGTTGCAAGCAAGTTAGATATACTGAAATATGCAAGCAGGATAACTTTCCATAAATAATGTGATAGTCCTTCGTTCTAGATTTAGGTGTGCCACTTCAGAGGCTAGACTACTTGGAGATGGTAGAGATGCAGGTAAAGAGAACATAGTCTTGAAAATACCATTTTTATTTTGTAAAAGATGTTATATTTTTACAAGAACAGATTCCTTCAAGTAACAAAGACTAAAGGAAGAAGGAAGAACTGTGTTCCAATGAGATATAAAAATGTAGAAGGTGTTTGCTACAGCTGTTCTGATGACAGAACAATCAGTAACGGGTTTAAATTGCAACAAAGATGTGTAAATGGACACTAGAAAAAGCCATGGATTTCTGGAACAGATTGGCTGGGGAGGCTGTGGTATTTCCATTTTCAGAGTGCCTTTTAAGGCATGGATTAACTATGTCTAGACCTTGCTTTCCTAATCCCATTCTGAGAGGCTGAATTAGCTGATTTATTGAGCTTCTTTCCAACCATTACTTTATAGCACTAGAAACTCCTAGAATAGTTTCTGGAAAGCTGGGCCATACAAATTAAAGAGATATCAAAATGGTTAATAGCTTTGGGTTATTAATTGCTTTCTCATTTCATGCTAATGGGTCTTGCTATCAAAATAGCACATCTGTACTCTCTCATTTCCACTCCCAACCCTTCAAAGAAAAGTAATATTGCATAACAAGGGAAAAATACTTTTATGAATCTTCTGGCTCGCTTCCACTTTGTGACTGTAAATATCTTCTAATTGATATGCTAAGCATATACCAGCGGCTACAGACTTCCAGAATAATCTTTCTTTGACAACTTCATATTTAATTTTGGAGACGCGGGTGAAATTGCACTCGTAAACCCCTATGGTAAGTCTGATAGCAAA
Organism: Bambusicola thoracicus; assembly: GCA_002909625.1. Taxonomy (NCBI): domain Eukaryota; kingdom Metazoa; phylum Chordata; class Aves; order Galliformes; family Phasianidae; genus Bambusicola; species Bambusicola thoracicus. The sequence goes on from PPHD01020046.1 coordinate 11,973, forward strand.
CTCTGAGATTTCAGACTGCTTTGCTCAGGACTCTGAGTTAGAATTAAGATATGAAATAAAACATACCCTCATTAGCAGATAGCAGCCTTTATCTCGCACGCCCTTTTTCCTAAAACTAGCAATTAACATGCACAAATGAGAGGCAGTGTAATCTGGCAGCAGGAACTTGGACCTAGGAGACAGAATTGTCAGCATCTTAATCTTAGATATGGCACTGAATTATGATTTGCTGAAGGGCATGTTTAATTCCTGGCCCTGTTTTCTATGCGCAGTGTGTAACGCTCTAGGGATTAATTTTTGTCTGTAGCTGCAGATGTGAAAATTCTTCAGACACATATCTCTTCTGTGCATTAAAAACTAGTATGTAAGCCCAAGCATTTTCTCATTCTTGGATTCCCAAGTTGTTTGGATTCTTCTTCTACAGTATCTTAGATTGAGGAAAAACTAGTTAACATTTTAGTGCCTTAAAGATATCCATCACAGTAGGATTACTGTTCATATTTCTCTTAACCTTTGTATTTGGAAAAGTACAGTCTTCCTTCACTCTGTTCCTCCCCACTACTGCTGAAAATCTCTTCTCTCAAAGAGTTCCAACGTGTGGCACAGTTGCTTGACTTCCTTCAAGACCTGTAACAACACAGGTAGTTTGTAGAACTTGCATTCTATTGGAATCCCAGCTCTGTTGTATCGCCTCACCTTTCTAGATGAGGAGGTTGTGTCAATGCTAACTGATGTGACGTGTGGTGTTGGTACAGCTCTTTTAAATCTGAAGTTCCTTAAGAAGGCAGGGGGCATGCTGCTATGACTTAATTCTGTTTTGACACACCAGTGGTGCTGAAGAGGGAGAGGGTGTGTGGAGTCTTTAGGGCAATGAATTACCTTTTTAAAAGCTGATGGCATCAGCCTGAAATCCCTGTGGGTTTTTTTTCCTGCAGGTGTGGGTTTTAAGTTTGGGCTCTACTGACGTTTGCATTCGGATTTATTATTACTGTGTCACCCTACAGGGTTTATAGTTCCTTCAATGTATTCTCTGTGAAAGAACTGGCATCGTATTTTAAAAGGTTATGTTGAAGTCTGGTTTCCACAGCACAAGTTGCCATGGATATGTCAGGATCTTAATGTTTGTTTGCAGAGGAGTGAAGGAGAGGAGGTTCTTACTAGCTGTTTTCAAATTAGTGTTTTGCATCCAAACGATGTTGTTCTCATGGAGAGTTACCTGTCCAGTGGGCATTAATTCTGCTGTCTGCTTTGAGAATGGGTTAATTTCCTTCTGGAATGAGTTCATGTAGAAGTATCTGCATATATCTTTATTTTTTATTAGCTTTTTAGTTGCCCAGGTGCATTTCTAGGTTACTTTTTTTCCTCTGTGGTAAAGTAAGCCTGCTTGTTGTGTACCCTGCAGTACTTTGGAGCCATGTCAATCAGCGTTTAAATAGAGAGCTCAGGAAGTAAGGAATGCAGTACTGCCACTGCTGTATTAAATACAAAATACCTGCTGAATTTTGTGCATCTTCATGAAGCAAGAGAAGGTCCAAGATTTACTGTGATATGGAAAAATGAGGTGGTGATTTTTGTCTTGCAAAGAGCTGACATAGCAAGCAAATTACAGCATACATCTCCTGCATACTCTGAGATGTGAATAGATTAAATGCCTAGGGGAGACTTCTTGCTTAACACAGCACTCAAAGTTTGGTTTTTTTTTTGTCTATTCTTTGCTTTTTTACCTACCTGCTTAGTTTCTTCCTTGCTTCTGATTTGCTTTTCTCCTGTTCCAAAATAATGATCGTAGTGATGAATGTGTTCGTGCAACTGCTCAAATCTTAATCCAGAGACACAACACACTGACTTCCAAGCC
>PPHD01020047.1:0-13827 GCA_002909625.1 Bambusicola thoracicus
GGAACAGGTTGCCCAAGGAGGTTGTGGATGCCCCATCCCTGGAGGCACTGAAGGCCAGGCTGGATGTGGCTCTGGGCAGCCTGGTCTGCTGGTTGGTGACCCTGCACATAGCAGGGGGGTTGGAACTCCATGCTCATCATGGTCCTTTTCAACCCAGGCCATTCTATGATTCCATGATTCCACATGGCAGTTGTCTGGTTTTCAGAGAGCTTTGACTTTTTCCCAGTGCTTTGGTTTTACACGCGGTCTGACTGGCTTTTCAGCTGGGAGGGATTGCTGGTTTCACGTGGAGACCGGCACAAAGAAAGTGGCAATTTGTGTGCCCACAAATTAGCGGGATCTCTTTCACACACCAGGCATGCTTTCGCGGGCTTTTTTTGGCGGGCTGGCAGGGCAATTGCACGTGCACACAGCTCCTCGTTAGTATAGTGGTGAGTATCCCCGCCTGTCACGCGGGAGACCGGGGTTCGATTCCCCGACGGGGAGGTGGCGTTACATTTTGGCTCTGCGCTGTAGTGGCCCACGAATAATCATGAAGGGACTATGCTGCACGTTATGCGAGAGGTTCGAAAGTCCGATTTTTTTTATATTTTGCCTTTCCCGCCACAGGGCGTCGGAAGGACCGGTGAGCTGTGGGCACAAGAGAGGGCGTTTATAGGACGGCCGGTTAGCTCAGTTGGTTAGAGCGTGGTGCTAATAACGCCAAGGTCGCGGGTTCGATCCCCGTACGGGCCAGTTGTTTTTTTTTGATGCTGAGGATGTTTTTGTTGAATGTCATTGATTACTGAGGCGCGTGGACTCGTTCTCTCACGGAGAAGTTTGCGTGCTCACTGCGTTAGGTGTTTCTTTGCAGAAAAGAGTGGAAAAGCAGCGAGTCTGGGACGGCCGTCCGACTGAGATGTGAGAGTGGCCATTGATCCCGCAGGGCCGTGATAACAATCTGGGGCCGTTTAGAGTCAAAACTACACGGAACCCATTACGCTACCTCAAAGCTCGGAAGCGCTGACGTCATAGGATGCGCCTGCGGGACAAGTTCATGCTAGCTACTCCTCGTTAGTATAGTGGTAAGTATCCCCGCCTGTCACGCGGGAGACCGGGGTTCGATTCCCCGACGGGGAGATGGTAGTACTTTTTTTCTTCGGCAGAGCAGCTTTTTGCTTTTTCTTTGTTGGAAGGAATCGTTAACCACAAAGGTAACTTAGTCCAATTGTCAATCCATCACTGCTGTGCCCGCGATCCATGTCCCTCAGTGCCACAACTACACAGTTGTGAGCAAAGTGCAGGACCTGGCCTTTGGTCTTGGTAAAACAGATAAAAGCGGCCTCAACGCCTCTGTCCAGCCTATCCTGATCCACGTGGAGCCTTCCTCCCCTCAGGCAGCCTGACACTTTCTCCCGCTTGGCGTCATCTGCAATTTACTGAGGGTGCACTCAGTCGAAGTTCGTGCTGCAGGCAGAAAGGGCAATCAGAGCAGCCAGAAGGTCTGTGCAGGAAGCCCAGGGCCACACCCAGCAGCTTCCTGACCAACCCACCCCTTCCTGAGGAGGAATAGGCAGAGAGGAAGTTTTAGTGTGGTTGATCACAGGTGAGAGAGAACTAGGGAGAGCAGCACTCAAGAGCTTTTCTTTAAAGCATACAGCCAACTCTTGCACCCAGCAGGCACAACTGGGACCCTAATAACCCAGTTTTCCACTGATCCCCACCTCCAGCTGAAACATAGTGCTACCTGTCTTTTTCACAGGATCATGAAAGCAGATTTAAAGATTTAAAACCATACCAAATATTTACTTTATTCTTTATAAAAAGTGTTTCTAGAACATCCCAACGTTATTCTCAAGTAAGCAGTGCCATCTAGGCACAGATAGTGCTTTAATTCCACTGGGGGAATGCTTCACAGTAATTTAACATTTTGCAATCACACACAACTCAATTGAAGAAGTTCATAAGCATGCACACTAGCCCTGGGAGGGTATCACCAGTCCTTCACAAGGCAACATCAACAAGGGATGACAACATCAGCTGATCACTCTTAAAGAAAGAGGTCACATATTTGCAAGTTACAACAAGTCTACAGCATCATCATTAAGGCACCAGGTAAGAATATAAATAGCTATACTAAGACGCCGTGCAGCAGCAGTTCAGAGGAGCTGGCTTGCAGGCTTTCCTCTTCTTCTGTAATGGCTCAGTATAAGCAATTCACCTTCTTCACAATCCATGTCAGTGCACCCAGTCTTTGGGATTGCGGAGAACTTCTAAAATTTCAGCTTCCTTTGAGCTCTCTGGAGGCGTATTCATGTATTCCCACCTGCAGAGAAAGGGAAAACGCATTCAGACTGCCCTGCTGCCTGCAGTTGCCTCTCCTAAGGATGCAAAGCTACAGGCCAAATAACTGAACATTGCTAGGTGCAATTTGGTGTTGTTCTAAAGTAGCGCAAAGACAGAAAATATCCACACATTGAGAGACTGAGCTAACTTTTACTGCCCAGATAAGACTGTGGCATTGTAACAGTTCTATGAAAAAGCCATCTCAACACCAGCAAGCAGCATATTAAGATTAATAATAATGAACAAAAACATCCTTATGCCACTGTATGAGTCAGCAGCACACCTGCATCTCAAATATGCAGCTTCTGTTGTCTGATCCTTATCTCCAGCTCAGAAAGGACAAAGAAAACTGCGTAAAGTGGCAAATGTGATGAAAAGTGTGGAACAGCTAATGTACAAAGACTTAAAAGAGGGGCACCGATCACTTTGGAAAGTAGACAATTAACAACAGAAGTCTATGAAATAAGAGCTGTTACAGAGAAAACAAATGAGAAGAAAATCTGAAGAGTCAAAGCCATTGGCTGCAAGTAGAAAACACAGAGGCACTTTTTCAAACAACATACAGTTCAACTGTAAAACTCCTTGCCACGGGCTTGTCAAGACAGAAGTTCACGTGCTTTCCAAAAAGCTACTGCAAAAACACCCAAAGAGGAAGCAGGGGAAATCTATCAAGAGGCACTAAGTGAGCATTAAAAAAATATCTAAACCATACGTAACTGGTGAATGAGTGAGCGCAGCAGAACAGGCAAGCACCTGCATCTCTATTTGGCCACTTCTTGTATCAGGCATGAACCAACCAGTGTTGAGAGACTACACACCAAAACAGACCATTGATTTAATCCTATAAAGTATGTTAGGAAGAACAGAGCCTACCTGTAACTCCATACAACTATTGCCTTACCTTGCAGTCAGTGGCAGAGACATAAGAATGCTTTCAATTCTTGATCCTGGTGTTAGCAGGCCAAATTTTGTACCTCTGTCATAAACCAAGTTGAACTCCACATACCTACACAGGGAGCGGAAATACAGCAGAAAAACACGTTTATTATCAGAAGTTGATCGTGCTTTCTTCAGATAGCAGACATCAAACAAAAACAGAATTTCAACCATACTGAGTGTCAGAATGAACCCCCTTTGAAGCCAATTGTTCAGCATACAAAAAGAGCAGTGACAATTCAGCAGGGTTTATCTCAACAACCAGGATGGAGGTATTAGTACCTAAGAGACAAATGGGAAGAGAGGAACCCTTGCTATCTGCAGAAACAGAGAGCTTTGACTAACCCAATAATCTGCAGACTGGTTCAGTGCAATAAGCAGGCTGAGCTCATCCTGGATGCAACTTGAAGAAGCTACTTCCCCATATAATCTTACCAGGTTTGCTAAATCCCATTCACGGAATGGATCCTGAAAGCCTAATGCTCCAAGAAACAGTTCCACCAAATTAAGCATAGGTGCTAATTTGGGTAACTGTTGCAGGCCAGTGATTGAAACTTGAATGTTTATGCCATCTTCCTACCACTTTTACAGGTTTCTTTGCAGAAAAGGCAGCAAGCAAATACTTCATACAACATACTCATTTCAATGAAAGAGAGTATGTATGTATGTAGGGAACTGAAAGCACTTTTGGGTACAGTAATTTGGTGCCTTTCTGGGGTTTAGCTTCATTACTGAATAGTAAGCATGACTCCCTTACCCTTATGCTCCTCATGTGACAGGGCATATCACTGGTCTGCAGAAAGTGGGTTTCAGGACACCGTGCACACATGCACCCCTTTGGTTGTTACAGAACGCAGTGGCTTCTCTTGTTTTTTTAAAGGAAACTGAGAGAAACAGTAGTATTTTGTATGGGTTGCTTACGCTGTTGCAACACAGGAGAGTGAGAGGTACAGATGAGGGTGTGCTAGTACCTTTTCTGCATCCTCCTCAGCAAGCTAGCACTGAATATCAAAAATTGTTCTGTACACAGAAATATTGCAACTCTGAAGTGTTTGAGCAAACTTACACCACACCATGACAGGATATAAAATACACTTCAGGACATAAGCCCTGTGACCACGGAGAACTAGCTCATTTTATTCTAACCAGTCTCATCCACCTCCCATTGTATGAATCCTTCCTTGTTTTTTGGCTCAAAACTTGCTTTCTGAGGCATTTTTTGCTATAAGACCCTGACTTAAATGAGAGCAGGGTGTTGCCGTGTGGCAATCAACATTACTGGGTGGACAATTTTACATTTGAAAGCACCTTCCTCCAGAGCTGCTTGCCTCCGGAAGAGAGTGCTCAGGAGTGGTTACTGGTGGAAGATCTGGCCTGTGACTAAATAGCCCCCGCTTGGTGTGGGAAAACTGGGGAATGATACCATGGTGCCCTGTGAAAAACAGGATGCAGATGGGCATCCTGTAGCCGCCACTCTAAGGAGAGCTAACTCAACCACTTTGGATTCAAGCTGTCACTCAAAAGAGAGCTGACTCGACCACTTTGGACTTATTTATATAAGTTTGTACTGCCATTGCAATCATTGTCGTCGTCATTGTCACCATGTCATCAATGGAACAACACCCGACGACCCACCACTACTGAAGATCAATGACTGAACTAAGAACCATGCTGGACCCATGGTGGTGACTATCTCCCTCTTGCCTCCTACAGAGACTCCTTGCTCCTATTTCCTATCTTTTCTGCTGTCCTTCTTCCCTTCCCCATCACTCTAATTTGTACCTATAAAGACTCCTTGCTTCTATTTCCTATCTTTTTTATCGCTCACCTTCCCTTCTCCATCACCCCAATCCATAATAGTGTCCATCCTCCCTTTCCCCATCTCCTTTATTAAGATTAGTAATAAACTGCTCAGACCAACATTTGAACCATTGTTTCTTAATCTCATGCTGGGTATACATGTATCAAAGAACCTCCTCTCCCTCCTATAAATCGAAGTGAGACACCCGTGTATTCTTTTGCTCCCTTGATACTCACCGTCCTCTCCGAAGCTGCTGCCACAGTTTCTCCTCTGGTGTGTAGGAGTCATGGCAGTGCTTCTTCACAATGGGAACGTAAGAAGGCACAACAGCTTTGGCACAGCTCTGCACAAACTGGAATACTTCCTCCTTAGAAGGAGAGTCCACATCATCAAAGAATATGCCTCCAATCCCTCTTCGCTCACCACGGTGCTTGATATGGAAGTAGTCATCACACCTAGATGGGGCAGCAGACAGTTATTAATAAGACCCACAAAAAGAACCTCTTAACTGCTACCTGGCACAGGACAGCACTAGTGAAACAGTGATGAGAAGTCAGTTCTTACAGTGCCAGGTGCCTCGCTGTTTCACTGACTGTTACGAGTACTGTACAGCCCCATACAGAATGCAGTCACTGAAAGCTCTGATTAAATGGGCATCATAACACTGCGGCCACTGAACACACAACAGTCAGTGACCACGGCAAACGTTTTCACGTGTAATCATCTAATAATCACCTAATCCATATTCTCTACCTGTGAGGAAGAGGGACACCTGATTTCAAAAGCGCACCTAGGAGTTCTTTCTAGATTTCATTCCCTGAAATATATACAGATTCCAGACTATTTGTACAGCTTTCAGACAAATGTGAAATAAGCAAACTTAGAAGAAATAATCTTTTTATTCTTTTTTGCTGTTATTGTGAAAAAATTGACTTTCTGCATCAAAACTTAAAAAAACAAAACCAGAAAAAAACAGCAAACCCAAGACTGGATAAAAAAGCCACTGTCACTAAAAGGGAAGGAAAAAACAAAAAGCAAGGCAGCCTTCCTTGGAAAAAGACTTTATAACAGTTTGGAAGATGGAGCCATTCTAGCACTGGCTATTCACAGCTCACTGTCAAGTTTATGAAAGAATAAGTGCAGCTTATCCTATAATGAGGAGGAAATTAATCTATTCTGTATTTACTGGGAGCGCGTAGATATGCAATTACTGTAAGACAGCTGATTCACTGTATCCACACCCAACTTGCAGTTGTTTGCTTAGGCAACCAAGTCCTGCAAGTCTTCACCTAGGGCACAAATGGGAGGGAAGCAGAACCCAGCAACTAGAAGGAAATCCTGTCTTCTTTCAGGACTAACACACCAGACATGTGTCCATCCACAGTTACTGTTAACAAGCAATACAAATGGCACAGCCATAGAGGGAGAGACAGGGAGACAGATAACCTGAGCTATTTTTTTCATTCACTGAGATGATCAGTTTTTTTATTTCATAGCAACAGGAAGAGTCTGGAAAAAGAGGCTGAGTCAAAAATGCAACCTGACCAAAGTTTTAAAGCTGGATCAGGAAGGCAATATGGTAAACGTAACAAGACCTTTTCTGGTTGAGAAAAGATGGAAAAAAGGCAATACAAATTAGTAGAAACACAGAGGAGATTCACAGTCCTCCAGCAGTGAGAACGACATGCCCCTACACAGCTGCTGCTTACAACAAATGCTCATGCTGGGATTGGGAAAACTGCCTTTGTCCAGTGGACACAATGGACAAACGTCCTCCTTTGAGCTGCCCTCAGACTAAGAACAGACATCCGTCTCTCTGATCCCAGCTGCTGGCATTGCTTGCCTCCTTCTCCTGCAAACAACATGACCATTAGGGTTGACTTTCTGAACCAACACGCAAAAAATTCATCAGACAGACTGTAATCTTAACATTTTAAGGTGTGCTCCTGGACCAAGTGGTTCACACCCAAGCTACAACACCCGCATTATCTCCAGTCCTCAGGCAAGACCTGGTATATGACAAAAGACTAACCGTCCTTTCTGGATACCATAGCTTGCAGCAGATAGGATTATCAGAGACAGAACAGCAAGCCCCCACTAAGCAGCTGGGAAGGATCCCATCAACTACATCTCTCAGCTCAAGAAGAACATTCAAAGTTCACAGCTTTAGAGAATACGCTGTTGAACAGTATGTAAATGTGTCACTGGGAACAAAACTACAGCCTCACAAAAATCATGAAGCTTCTACATTAAGGAGAAGCTCCTTTATCAACACTGCAAAAAAAAAAAAAGAAAAGAAAAGAAAGAAGGATAATGAAAGACACGTGGAATGCAGAACAACTTGAGTGGAATTTAGTCATGCACATTTACCATGAGTTCACTGTAAGCAGAATATGTGCAAGTCCAAAGTCCACAGGTCTGTAAGGTAAAAAAATCTCATCCTAGTTTGACACTGGAGGGTAAAAAGAACATGTAAGATACCTAATGAGGTCTGTGGCTTACAAAATCTTGTAGAGTCAGCTTATTTTTTTACTCAGTTTACAGACCTAAGATCCTAATCAGCTCTCTCAGGCTTCTGTAAATAAGAGACTGCTTCAGACTATATTTTGTCCCAGAGTGTGTATGTGCTGATTTTCATTAGGGTCTGCTGACGCTTACCAGAAGGCAGAAGAGAACCTACTGTTCCTAGAATACACTTCATTGGCAATTTCTAATGCTGCTTTCTGCTCTCACAAAATTTTGGAATCCAAGTACATCTCTCACATACCATTTTTTATACTTGGGATACAGCTTCAGATCATGCTTGTCACAAACTTCTTTCAGAGTCTTGTGGAAATGTACAGCATCTTCTTCATTCAAGTAAGTTGGAGTGAGGTCCGTTCCACCACCAAACCACCACTGTTTAGTTCCTATAGGAGACAGGCAAGCAACAACATTGAAAAAAGAAAACAAACACAAAGCAAAAAGCCCACCTTCCAAACAGAAATGGCTAGTGGTTCACCAAGAACAACTATTCCTATAATACAAAATAAAATCATTATTCCATGATAGCCCTAACCAATCATGAAAAAATTGAGTTCAAGGCAGTGCAATAACCAGGAAAAGATGACACTAATTTCAAGGCACAGAAAACCACTTGTTGGATATTGTGGATGCTCTATAGGATCTGATAGAGAAACAAGTCTATCATACAAGGGCTGCCCAATGCTACGGTCACTGTTACCTCTACTGCTTAAATAAGAAGAAAACTGCAACTTCTTGGATACTTCAGTAATATAGAAACATTACTAAACCCGGGGGAACTAACTGGGTAGAAATCATCCAAAATGCTCTGGCAACATAATTCCAAGCCTCTCTGAAGTTTCTGATTTGAACGATAGGTATATGCACAATCACAATGCACAAATGACCTCCCCATTCTAGACCACCAAGCCCAGAAGCCTGCCTCAACAGCAGCGCACTGCAGAAACTCAAGGGAAAACGACCTAAGGCAAGTAGAGAGCCATTGTCCTGACAGCACATCCTCCCAGCTTTGGAGACAAAGGTTGTATACACCCTGATCAGAATGCTCACCTGTCCTTCATGAACCTTCCTTTTATTAAACTCTAGAAAGTGGTGCTACTCAACAAGTTCTTGACACAGCTGGGACAAAAAGTCCGCTGGTTCTTAACCTCTTAGCCTAGCCACACATTCACAGTTCCTTCATACAGCGCGGTACGCGTCACGTGTACTACACTGACTTATAGTTCTTACCATCGGCTTCCTCGATTTCAAAGTATCTGTAGTTGAAGTGCATGGTTGGAACATGAGGATTCTTTGGATGGATAACGGAGCTTACACCCATGGCACAGAAAGGCAGCTTTCCTAGGTAAAAAGATGCACAGAAAGAAAATCTAGAGTTTTTCAAATAACTTCATTTATTACCTTTTAAGGAACGTTGCTATCTATCCTTAGTTTTCAAGCTGTCATTCGGCTACAAGAGAATTTCACAGTAATTATTACTCTGGGTGAAATTTGCTTCACATCCACACATTTCTACGTGCCTCATTAAAAGCCTTTTTCTGCATTAGTCCTAAAAATGCAAAAAAGGGATAACTATAGAATGGTTAACGTCGGAAAAGACCTCTCTCAGACCTCCTAGTCCAACTGTCAACCCATGCCCACTAATAGCATCCCCTCAGTGCCACATCTACACGGCTCTTGAACACCTCCAGGGACAGTCACTCCACCTCCTCCCTGGACAGCCTGTGCCACTGCCTCACCGCTCTTTATGAGCTTTTTCTTAACATCCAACCTGAACCTCCCCTGAAATAATATGCTGGAGCACCTCTCCTTCCCTCCCTCCCCCATCGCGGCTCCCTTACCATCCTCGGTGGCCTTCAGGGCCTTCCCCCTACTCCTCATCTGCCGTGCCGCCTCCTCGGACAGCTGCCCAAACACCACCGACACGTTCACGCCCGCCTTCTCGAAGACCTCTCCGTCCTGTAGCACGCAGCTGATGCCGCCTCCGCCTGCCAACGCCGCACGGGGTCACCGAGGGCCGGGAGCCCCCAGCGCCCCACCGCGCCCGGCCGCCCCGTCCCCCGCACCTTCCTTCCTCTCCCAGGTGTCCACGGCGAAGGAGGCGCCGGGATCCAGCGCCGACAGGGCGCGGCACACCTCGGCCTGCGTCTCCATGATGAGCAGTTCCATGCGGCTCCCCAGCTCCCGCCGCCGCCGCCGCAGCTCCCGCAGCCCGCTCACCGGCGGCGCCATGAACCGCCGTCGCATCTCTTCCTCCTCTTCTTCCTCGGCCGCGGCCATGGAGGCCCGCCGCCTCCACAGCCCTAGCCCCAGCCCGCCCAGCGCCCCCGCCGCCGCCAGCGCCCAGCGCCTCCCGCCTCGGACCGCGGGGACCCCCGGCGGCGCGGAGCCCAGCCAGCGGCGGGACGCGGCGGACAGGGCGGGCGGGGCGCGGGCGGCCCCGCGGAGCAGCTGCGCGGCGGCCGCCATGACGGACACCAGCGGCGCTCTGTCGCCGACCGCGGTGGGACGGGATCCCAGCAGAGAGGGCAGGGCCGGGGCGGAGCAGATAGAGAGCCCTGCGGCGTGAGTAACGTCTCCTTTTTTTTTGAAGAAGAAGACGACCCCCAAAGCACAGCGGTTTGCTTGTTTCTTCTAATATCTTGTGGCTTATTTCACTCGGTAGAAGTCTTTATAGGACGAGAAGTGATTCCTTCAAGTGGCGTTGGGGAGGCTCACGTTGGACATGAGGAAACGTTTCTTTTCAGAAAGAGTGATAGGGCACTGCACAGGGAGGTAGGTGGTGGAGTCACCATCCCTGGAGGTGTTCAAGAGCCGCGTAGATGTGGCACTGACAGACATGGTTAGTGGGCATGGTGGGGATAGGCTGACGGCTGAACTGAGTCATCTGAGAGGTCTTTTCCAACCTTGATTCAATGTCTGTGAAGGTCAAATCTTGGTGTCCACATAGTATTCATGCACAGCAGTGTGTGTGGTATGAAGGCAGGAGCTGACTTGTCCTCTCTCACGTAGCACATTTCTCTGTGGTAGAATCGTCACCAGGGCTGCAGAGCAGCTGTGATATGAGTAAGGACTGGAGCAGGCTCAGGCATGGAGAAGATGCATCTGTGTTCTGCAAAGCTGCTTTTCATACTCACTGCTGGTCTTGTTAATGCCTGACCAACTTGTGGGAATGCCTGCTTAGAGCAGTCGGAATGCTTCCCGCCGATCTCAGAGGGTATACACTTGCAATTCCCTTTTCCTCACTGTAGCTGAAGTACTGTTTTGTTGATATATTTTTTTTTTCTTCTACAAGAGCTGCTCTGAAAGTAATGCCTCCTATTTCATTATGTTGGCCCACACTGTCGGGGCAGATGGCCGTATGGCAGCAGAGGTTGAACCTTCCGCCAACATTCCCTTACATGTTGTTGCTGTGTGACAGATGGCAGCAGAGGGGCAGTCTGATGTAATGACATCTGACACGGGAGTGCAGATGAAGCAAAGGTGTGTCACTGAATTCCTGCATCGGGAAAAAAAAGGCCCCCACTGACCTTCACTGACCATCACTGACACTTGATGAACATTTCTGGAGACCAAACGGTGTGAGCTCAGCGAGGCAGTGGGTGGTGCGTTACAGCACTGTTGACAGCAACAGTGGTCACCTCCACAAGTGGAGATTATGACAGATGCGGCATTCTTGTTCATTGCTGGTGAAAATGCACAGCTAATCGTAGTGCCTGTGTTGAAAAATGCTGGTTTTTAGCCAAGAATTTTCTCTGTCAGATAGTGCTATTGTGCTCCTTGTATCTGTTGTAGTTTCCATGGAAATAAACAGGAGATACTATTTTCAGTGTCCCACATAGTAAGAGTGATAAGAAGTATGGTTATCGTAGAGCCAGATGTGGAAAGGCACTATGTAGCACCAATTTACAGCTCTGAGTTTGATTTTTGTGCCAGTATTGACACTTTGTCCATTAAACTGATTTTCTCTTTTCTCAGCTGCTCTGAAATGAGCTACATCAACCATGAGACCATACAATGAAGGACAGTCACAATGACCAAAGGCTTTAGCAAACAAGTAAAGCCACAGATTTCCTTAAGCCAACATGTAAGTGACAACCGTGGGTACTGTGTTGAACTGAGCTATGAGAGTTTTCTTTCAAATCAAGAAGCAGATTTACTGATGTTTTTGAAATTAAACATATTATTGACTGAGGACCCACATCAGAATTATCCTGCGAAAAGTAACAGCTGTGTCAAAAGCCTGATCCTGCAAGATTTGTACAATGGCATGTGACAATTACTTCTAACAGTGAGCTACTGTTATTTAAGGGAAGTTTTACACCAGTAGTATCCAAGAGGAGATCACCCTTGGCTCTGTGATGTCCCTAACATGAATTGGGGCTTCATTATCTGCTTCTTTTCGTTGTCAAGTAGTATGAATAAGGGTGTAAAGTGATGACACTCAAAGGCTTAGGCCATTTTTGATTTGATTCTGTTCTTTGGCAGCAGAGGATGCTGTGAAGCTGCTGAAGCTCTGCAAGTAAGAAGGAAAAGAGACCTTTGGGTTCAACTCTTTTCTGCCACCAGCTGTGGAGAACAGGATCCTGTCAAGATTCCAGGATGAACCAGGAGACCTGAACCACTAGCAGCAGGAGTGAAGGAAGTGTCCTTTGCAGTAGAGATCTGAGGCTGAGAGAGAAGATGGGCTGTGGTAAGACTGCTTAGTTCAGCTGCACTAAGCAGCTCTTTGCACCATCCACAGAAGGCTGTGATACCTCACTTTCTTCTTGAATTACATACAGTGGATTTACTTAAACATTTTCATGATAACCAGTGTGCATAATGTCCGCTTCATGTTGTGGTAAAGCTCTGCTCTTTTAGTGGGATTCTTGGACACAACTATATTAGAAAAAAAAAAAAATGCTGATGCCAAAATAAAAGAAATATAAAATGCATTCATGCTTATGAGAATTTCACTGATGTTTGTGTTAGAAGTTGAGTACAAACTTTGATACCACATGGTAATTCAGGCTGGGCAGGGCCACTTGATCTCTCTAGTCCAGCCCCAGGGACTCATGGCTCCCTGTATGGATGAGATTGCTCAGGGCCTTTCTGTTCAGCTGCTTTTGTGTGCAAGTTTCTTGTCGTGCCTGGGCTCCTACCCCAGCACTGCAGTGACATCATGGGGAATATTTTTTCTTCTCACAACTTGCAAGAATTTCCATTGCTGTTACAACATTGTTAGGTCAGCATTCACTTGCTGCTGAACCTTGAAAGCATGACGTCTTTACTGAGAAGGATTTCTCAGGCTGGTTGCTGAAGCTTGGTTAGGCTGCAATTTATAGTGAAAGTGAGTGGGAGTGACAGACTGTAAATGTGATGCTCCCCCTATTTGCTGAATCCTCTCATCCTTAGCAGTCTGTGATGTCCTCCTTTGTGAGGTCCTTTGCTGTAACAGCAAGTTGAGGTTGAAACTTCAAGCAAATCCCATATACTTTCCTTTTGCAGAAGTGAGAAAGATTCAAGAATGGTTATTTATGGCCTTGTTTGTATGTGTACAACTGAACTGTGCTGGCCAGTAAAGAAAACATCGTTTATTTTTCAGTATTTGAATTAATGTTCCTCACCACATTATTTTGTCTTACCTCACTCTACAGTACCGAGAAGGGTAGCACATATTGCACATATTTAAGAGGCTCAACAACTACAGTGGTAAGACACTAGGAAAACTTGCTTACATTTTTATCTGTGCTTTCAGTGTGTACTGTTGGTTTGAAGCTTGGGGACTTTCAGCTTGTGTGTGTACCATTGAATTTCTATGCTTTTCTGATACTTTTGGAAATGCAAAAGAAGACAGGAAAAAAATAGCTCTCATGAATTTAGATCAAAGGCAGAAAGAAAATGTGGAAATAGGTCTTGCATTTGCTTAATTAAAAATTGAATCAGCAGAAATATACTTTAAGCTTTTTTAGTGGTGTTACAGCTAGCGCAAGCAGTACCAGATGGAACAAATTGTATTGTTATAAAGCAAGAGCAAAATAAAGATCTTACCGATATCTAGGCTCGCAGGAAAGTTCCCAAAGGGAGGATCTCCAAATAGAGATCCTTCCTCCTGGAGAGTCAGCCCTTAAATGGGGGCGAGGAGGGGTGGAGCCATGCTCCACCCCTTCCAATCACTCAGGTGAAACTGCATTCACCTGTGCCCCTGCGGCTGACTCAATGCTTGCCTCAGGTGGTCAATCAGAGGTTCAGGCCATGAT
>PPHD01020048.1:0-13826 GCA_002909625.1 Bambusicola thoracicus
GGGAACAGATATAAGGACACAGGTCATCTGACTCATCCCTTTTTTCGCCCCTGCTCGTCTTCTGATGGCTGCCGGATCCTGACAGCTCGCAAGGCTTCAGTGTAGCGTAAGGCCTTTTGGCTCTCAGACAATCTTTCTCTCAATTATTTTTTATTTATATTGTATTATAGTGTGTTATTTTGCATTCTGATACTATATTTAGTAAATTATTTTGTTTCTTCTCAGATCGTTGCCGCTGTTTTTAATTATTCTGGGGTCCCTTGGGTTTCTCTTCCCGGAGGCGCGGATTCTGTGGAATCCCTCCACCCTACTAGTCACGGAACTGGGCCAGAGTGCCCATAAACCATCGACAATAGGATAATTACAGCTTGCAACTGTAGGAAAATGTACGTGAACACAACACTGGGAGGACAGGTGGTATGCCCGTATCATGCCTTATCTCCCTCACAGTACAAGATGACTTGTGCATTCAGTTTAAACCTGTGAGATACACCTGATGATATAAACCTAAAAGAATCAGCAAAAATTGGTCTGTTTTAAAATAAGGACAAGACAGCGAACATAAAGTAAATCCTCTGGTTGTCCTCAGAGTAATTATTAAAACCATTAAAGCAATATTTCCCCAAAACATCTAGAGAATCATAGAATGGTTTTGGTCGGAAGACACCCTAAAGATCATCTAGTTCCAGTACTCCTGCCAGGGGAAAGGACATTTGCCTGTAAGCGACTGTTGAGAGGTAGGACAAAGGGGAAGAAAAGGAAAAGGAAGGAAAAGAACTAAAAGGAAAGGGAGACAAGAGGATCTTACAAGAAGAGCATGTTAAGTACTCCACATTCACTGTTACTGCAGAAGACTTGAAACTTCCACCTTGGTGGAAGCTGTGCAAAACACTGATTAAAGCGGGGCTAAAGTTTCCAGTATTTATATTATTTTCTATTATTTCTTTTCATTTTTCAGAGATGTTTCAGAATTGAATTAATGAAACACAGAAAGAATGTTATTAAATATTATTAATTAAATAATATGTAAGTAAATATTTAGTATCTTCATCAAAGGTCTGTATCTTAAAATCATGTCTCTCATGGGGTTCATCTTTATAGTGAATACTACAAAACTCAGCATTTGTCATCACTTAACTAGTCTTACTTACGATTACAATGGTTTCTTGCTGTAGATGATAAAAAAAGTCTTTAACATTCTTTCATAACAGGTGGTTTTAAATCACATTTGATTTTGTTATGGTTTTGTCACATTTCTACAAAGCAGAAAAAAGAAAGAAAAAAATCAAATCAGCAGCTTCTTTCTACCACAAGGATGATTTCTCATTTCTTAACCTTTATCACTATCTACTACATTCCCACAGCAGTCAGCTTTACCCCAAGCCCTGCTTCCACTTGCAACGCTGATTGCAGAATTCGATACCATAACACAGATATCAGATGGAATGCCATTCAGAATGGAGAGGGAGCCATGATTAAAATTGTCATTTTTAATAGAATATTTCCACACCATAATGTGAGAATGAAGGATTTTGCCTCTACAGTGAATTTCACACTGAAATCACTCAAAACAATATGTTATTCTAAATCCTTCTCCCATTTGCTAAAAGAAACAAATCTCAACTCATAATTGTACACCTACTTTTCTTCATGTTGCAAAAAAGTCAACAGTTTAATATATATTATTTGTGTTCATTTTTGTCTTCATTTCAAAACCTTCTTCTGTTTTCTCAGAGTGATTTTTAATGTTCTTCCACTATTTTTAGAATAACAGTTATTTTCATTCAGTGGTTCTCAGTACTCACTAAAGTGAGTTATTACCTTGGCAGCCTAGATGTTTCATTTAGATAAGACATTCAAGTTTTGTAACCACTTCCAGAAGCTTACACAGACTCCATAATGTATCTCCACGTTTCATCCACAAAGGACATGCTAGTGCCAACATGCAGACATAAACAGCCCGTTGTGAAATCATATACAACTATAGCCAAGCATTAAGCAGAAAACAATTGATGGATGCTATTTTCTTCCATCAGTAGTAAAACTCTCAGTAGCTTCAATTACAAAAGCATGGCTAGAAAATCAAGACCAGAGCAGTATATCAGCTATATATATCAGTATATCAAATATATCAGATTTAGGCCAACACATCCTTAAGTCTTATATTTTTTCTGAAGGACATACGTGTAAACACCAAAAGGAACAATTACTATCTATATTATAGTAGACACTGATTATGGTCAGAGTAGAAGGAAAAACACTACTACATTTTAATCTGTAATTTAAAATATAGAAATAATATAATTAATAATGTAATTAAAAAATAGGAATAAATGCCCATTTTAAACCAGCCATAAATGGAAACAGAGCTAAATATTGGTGCAGTACCGTGCCAGAATATCACCATGACTGTGCTGCACCTTACTGTGCAGTACCTTGTGCAATAGCTTATTCTTTAGCAATTGAGCATCATGAGTATATTTCAATACTGATACAACTTTATACCAAGGCTCTAAAGTTCACTCTTAGTTATTTAATTACTATTTTTTTCCTAGTTTCCTGGGTTTTCAGACTAGGTTTCTTGAAAGCTGGCTATGAGAACATTTCAAGTATAAATGGCATGCATAAGTCTGGTGTCCAAGTTCTATTACAATGCACATGTAAGTACCTAGATTGGATTTATGGGTCATCTAAAGCCAAGTACGTTTTTAGCTAATTAAAATCAAAGGAGCAAAATTTCACTTTCAAAAGTTCTAGATGTTTGCACCTTCTATTGAACTTAATGAAAGCAATGGATAACATTTAGATTACTTATGTAGGTATCTGAATTTGCTTTAATTTTGATAATAATGAATTTCAACTTACAAAAAAAAAAAAAAAAAAAAAAAAAGAAGGGAATGAACAGGATCAAACAAAGGGAGAAAGAAAGACTAGAATTACTGTACAGGACTTTGTAATAACCAGGCTTTCCCATGCATTTGGCAAATGCACAGTAATTTTGATTCCCTGCTCAGGGAACCACATAGCACAAAGTCATGAAGGATTTGCGTTTTACAGTGGGCTGTCCCAGCAAGTTCTGATGAACTAATAAAACTTCCCTGCACTTTTTCTTTAGGGAAAAAAAAAAAATTCCTATGGGCCGCTGTGAGGGCCAGGGAACAGAAACTGAAAGATTTATGCTAATCAGAACTCTAATCTTCACCACCCTTAAGTAAGGATTTATATGAAATCCTCTATCTAATACTTTAATTCTAAGCCAAGAGGAACAAATTCTAACCCATGGCATCTATGACAAAAACTTAATCCATTTGAAGACCAGAATTTGTCATACCTACAAACACTAACCAAGTTATGGTGTGAAACATAAAAACTTTCATTAAATATCATTTTTCAACAGAATGTTTAACAAGTCTGTCTGGGAATCTTCAATTAAAGATTTTTCCTTGTGTAATGTATTTTGAAGAGCACCTACCAAATCCATTGGTTTCAGTAGTCCAGGAAGTCAGAAAAAATACTGACCCACAAGTTCAGCTCTCCCACAAAGACATAAACACACTCCTTGAAGAGATAATTCTATTGCCACATCCACCATGGCATCAGCATAGGGTAGTGCATAATGGAGCCATAAAAAGCAAATTTGGAGGGGAATCCAGCACTGATACACAAACCAAACACTGGTGTCTCAGAAACAGTATATTGCTGAGGCAGAAGACATCTGGTATATTTGAAGTTTTCTTGTCCTTCTTCACCCAGAGAATCCCATACAGAATGTTTTAGTGATGATTCTTATGTGAATGCTTAGGAAAGTGACTGAAGCTCCACTTCTCTTAGAGAAAAAAAAAAATTAAAAAAAATGAGGAACAAATAATGACAGCTAATTGACTTAAGGAGTTGATCAAGCAGAAATATCTGCAGAACAACAGAAACTTCAGAGCAGTCTTTTGAGTAGCCCTCTACGTGGTGAGGTGCAAGCCACAATATATAGCTACACAATGCATTCAAAGAATCCAACTATATTTCTGGGCCTTTTGTTTCTGCTAAGAAGATGTTTTGTCTGGGATAGAATTGATATACACAGTGCTGGTATGATGCTATATTTTGACTTTAGGTGAAAACCAATGCTGATAACACATGAATGTTTCAGTTGCTCCTGAGAGGTGCTGTATGATGCCAAGGACATCTCAGTTTATCAGCTTCTCAAACTGTTCTACCAGCAAGCAAGCTGGAGGGCACAAGGACCTGGGAGGGGACAGAACCAGGAGAGCTGATCTAAACTGTTCAAAGCAATATCCCATACTATGTGACATCATGCAAAAAAAAAATAACTATGAAACTGAGGTGAGTTGGTTGTGAAAGGCAGCCACTGCCTGGGGACTGGCTGGGCATCAGACAGCAGGTGATGTGAGCATTTGCTTTTTGCATCATGGGGTTTGTATATGTGTATATATTAAATACTTCAATTGTTCTCGACATTTTTTTTCCATATTTTAATTTCATTAACATTTGCAAAAGTCCAAACTTCACTAAAATTTTAGAAAGGCATTTAGATAGTGAATATTTATAAGATGGGAAAACCAATTTCCTACCTTGCTGTAAAGAATTATTATTTTAATTATAAATTATTTGGCTTGGTTGAAGCAGTATATAAAACCATACTTTTATTTTCTTCATCAGTTGCATCAGTGAATAAGAACTCCATCTTCACAATCAAGCGTATTATAAAGTCAGTGCTACATGTAGAGGGGAAAATTGTCATTTCCAGCAGGTGAGCTGCCTACAGAGTATCTTATACACAAAAAGCCTTCTTAATTGCTTCTCTTTTGCACTTGACTAAAATGTACAATCAGTGGGGAAACAAAAACAAAACAAAAAAAAATCTGAGGTGGATAACAACAGGTGGGCTCAGCATAGTGCCACTGACAGGAACATTTCCAAATGCAACATTTATGGCACTTAATTCTTAGGATACACATTACCTGGCATCTGTACTGCAAACCAAGAAAGTATTCTGGAAGTAAGCACATTCTTTTACATTGTGTCGGAGTTCACAATATTTTGTACAGTCCAATCGTCTGTTTCCCAAACACTTTGTTAATGCTTCGTAAGAGCTGCCTAGAGACCCAGCTGGTAGCCAGAGCAACATTAAAGCCTGGTAGAAGCACTCAAGAAACAGCTGAGAAAACAACAATAGAATCAGAAAACAGTATTACCATTGAAAAAGCACAGCTGACTTTTCAAATCTTTCCTGGTTCATAGAATTGCATGCAAAGTTTAGATTTTAGTAATATCATGCCAGTTCCCTGAAATCCTTAAGGTAATGCTTGTGAAAATCAGCCCAAAATTCTCAGCTGGAGCTTTCCTACATGATGGGAAAGTCTATAAAGACTTGGAGGATTAAGCACATAAATGTTTAATCATTCTGTATCAGGCAAAGTCCATGCTGTAATTTGCTTTGCATCCAACATGCCATTCCCACACTCCTAATTGAGCCTTTTCTCTCCAACTATTTTTTTTTAATTTTCTCTAACATTAAAAAAAAGACTTCCATAATGTAATATCCCACCATGCTGTCTGCACTTCACAGTGTGCCATCCACACTGTTCTGTACAAATAATAAACACACAGTATTCATAAACTTTCAAACTGCAACTCAGAAAAGTTTCAGTAGCTGATGTTTTTCCTTGCTTCTGCATTCATATTTAGTAAGATTAAAGAAAACTACAAAAAAAATTATCAGTGCAGATTATAAGGAAAGAAGATAGCAATACAACTGTAACCAGCTAAATACTGGAATGGAAGCCTGAATCCAAAAGTGTATAGAAGATCAGCATCCTATTCTAAGACTGTATCCTATGAAGTGAGAGCATCCTCTATCACCAATTTTTACTTCAGAGTAAATGATTTTAGAGAGTGGGAGCTATTTATTACAAGTATTCCCTGTATATATACTGAGTTTATGGGTACAAGGCTATGTTTGACTAACATTCAAACTAATTGGAGGCAACAATGAGAAAATTTTAAGACTCCTGCTGCACTCTTGAATCCACAATTCCTGCCTTTAGACTATTTGTTTGTCATTTTATATGATGACTCTGTTTTTCCTCCTGTCACTGAATTGACAAATTTTCAGGCTATGGTCTGTTCACTACATGCACTTAAGCATACGGAAGTAAACACGGTCAACACACACGTACCACTTGGGGTACTCAGATGCAATGCAAATGCACCGCTTCCTTTGTGGGCAAGCTGTCAGCAAAGCAGTGAGACTTTGCTGCAAAGTAAGCTTAAAGCCTAAGGCTCAAAAACACACTAATGTACATTAAAGTGGTTCTAACATATGTCAACTCTTAAAAAAGTTTGCGTAGTTGATTTTTACTATTAACTGAATTCATGCATTTGTTAGTTTTGTGGTTCTAGTTATTCCCACGCCCCAACAAGAGGACAGAACTCAGGAGATAGTGAGAAACTTTATAATCTCTTTTAAACTAAATGTGCTAAATTCTCAGGAAAAAAAAAAAAAAAGTACATCTAGTAGCTAGTCACAGTAGTAAAAAGCAAATCTCCCTTGTAAAGATGAGAGAAGTAAGTTCTCCGTTTGCATTGTAAGGCTAATGGAAAACCAGCTCTTTTTTTATTTAAGGTATTGTTTAAGGAACACAGAAATACTAGAAATGTAAAAATCACCAGTGAATAGGAAGAGTGTGAATAGTGCTAAACTGAAAGGGAGACTCAACAAATAAATAGAGCAAGTAAGATCTTGTTTGCAAGAGATCAGAAAGCAGATAAGATTAGAATCCCCTGAGTAACCACATACCATCAGACAGCACCAGCCATTGCTGTATAGACAATACACAGATCTTTATCTGTAACTCAGGAGGGATTTTAAGTAACTCATTACTTCATTTCTGGTAGGAGGGTAAAAATATGCTCAAAACAAACATTATCTGTGTAAAGTCTTCATAGTAATTTCTACTGAACCTCTCAAATAAGTTATTGCTCTGTAGCTCCCACTTCTCCAAGCAAAAGGTTGAACAGTGCTAAGATGCAAGTTTGAACAAGTAGATGGACAAATTATTTTAAGAGCTAAGATGTGACAGTCAAATTAGAGCTCTGCTTTAATTCCATTAACACTCATGGTGGCTGCACCTGTTAGCAAAGTAGCAACTGGATCTCTAACAAAGGTGGAATTGCTTAACCAACAGCCTGACAAAGCAAGGGGGAGGGAAATAAGCAGCCCTACTGAAGAAAAAGCAATAAAGTGAAATGTGTTTTGAAGAAAGTGAACCAAAATGAAAATCACACAACTAAAGAATGTCTCACAGCACTTTATTGGATCAAATGTCGCTGTCATTTGGTCTCTAATTCCTGTTGAGAATGTTACCAAATTTTGGAGGAATGAAAATAGGTTCAATGCACAAGCCTTGTATTAAGTAACTGTTACTTGTAAACAGAGGGAGAGAAGAGTTAATGTTCGGTGATACTATTATATTGATATTAATATATTGTCATATTGATATTGTTACTGGGCACAGATCCCACAGCTCATGTGATTTGTGCCTGTGACTGTAATGCACCATCACTGCCAGGTTTATTAAACATCACAGGAATTTGTGAGACCACACATGCAAAAATGAAAGAGCAATAAACCAGGAGAAGGAGTCCAAAAAATAAATTAATTAAACAAAATAAAAAACCCACCACAATAAAAAACCAGCAAGAATCAATTAATTGAAATGTACATGTAGGAGCATTAAGAAAAGAAATTAAAATATATCAACCTCTCATTTCATACCAAAGCATCTCAAGTGGGGTAGAGTACACCAGTATTGCATTCTATCACTGCAGCACACAATTATTTGATACAATTCTCAGAGTCACTTTTTCCCTTTTTTGCCATGGTTACAAAAAGCAGTGTTGTAGTGCAGCAACAGGTGTGCCTATTCAGTGCAGTACATAACCTTAAAAGTGTTTCCTCTGAGCCACTAACTTGAATGGAATTGCAAGAAAGCACTCCTACCGCTCAAATAAAAATATTATATTCCTAGGCTGCGTATGCAGCACTCCGTTTTCTAAAGCTTGCATGTAATTCCACTGTTTGTGCTGTGGCTATCTTATAGCCAACTTGTACATACAAACGCACTCAAGAAAAATGCCATACTTCTGTATTCGGTGTTTGAAGTAAAGCTGTTCTTCATTACGCCCACTAATGGTAGCTGAACAAAGATACCAGGCACTATTTTGCAACCACTTTTCAACAGATACGGATCACCCTTATTATATAAATTCTAAAATTCCTGTCACCCCAGCCAGGGTTGACGTAAGCCGTTGAAATTCATTAATTATATAGTTAGGAAATTAATCGGTGGTGCATTTGTGTGTAAGGAATTCATTTGTCCCGTTCTGATTTTAAAACTGTTCTTTATCATTAAAGGTAAAAAAAAATGTCAGCTCTGGAAAAAATATTATTTCATATTCACTTATTTATTTATTGCACTGAAGAAGAAGCTGATCTAGAGCATAAAAATCCTAATGTAAAAAAATATTACTTCGTGACTTCAGATATTAATTAAAAAAAAAAAGTAACAAATCAGCCTTACAGTCATTCGCCCATAATGTGAATGATTAATACTTCATTAGTTGTGAAGAGGACCAATGCCCTTGCTATGACAAGGCCCTTGCTGACATTCTCATACAAACTTCACAGCCAGATTGAATGCAAGTCTGAATGGAATTGCATGCTGAAGAAAAATAAAAACTTACTTTTTTTCTTATTTTCCACCCTTGTGAGTTTTAAAAATCAATTTTGGAAGAAAGAAAATACACTGCATACCTTTTCTACTCATAAAATTTGACCTTACAAAAGCCTGAGGCTTAAAAAGCAGAAATACTCAGGGATGCTACAGTCCACCTTGTTTGATCTAAGTGCTGCTTAGTATACTATTATGCAGCATTCAAGATGAAAAAATCAACAGTTCCAGGAATAGTGCTTTGCACAAACACTGCAGCTCTGAAACATATCTTCCATCTTGCTGGCCTCCTGCTGGCACCTGCAAGGAGGTTACAGAGACAGAGCCAAGCCCTTCATACCTGTGTATGGCAGGGGAGCAAGAGTCAGAGGGTTAGCTGAAATATACTCAGGCTGTTTGTAAGGAAGGACATTCCCACTGTGAGGCACCCAGGCAGCGGAGCAGGTCCCTCAAGGAAGGTGTGTGCCATCTCCATCCTTGGAGGCTTTAAGATAAAATAAAGCCCTGAGGAATCAACAATGAGATGACAGCTAACTGTGCACTGAGCAGTAGGCTGGACTACACAACTGTACTGTCTTTGCAATAAGATGCTGTGATGAAAACACCATTTCCATGCAGATGTGAAGATTGCACCAAAGTTTTCTTTTCCATTTGTAATTCAAAAGACAAAAGCTCTCCTGATTTTCACACATGTACAAAACATACCAGATTCCATAACCAATAACACAGAAACAAACTGTAATTAGCAATAGATTGGGTTATCTTTGTTAACCCAGACCAAATGACTAAATGCTATTTACATATAGGTCATTCAGAGCTAATCTTAGCAAGTTCAGGGTGAGGCTTGAGCTATAATACAAAAAAATAACCATTCTGCTTTGTGCACCTCCATATTACTATTACCAGTCTGAGCTAAAATCAGTCACATGATTTATCTACACATTCCTTACCTTTGCTTCAGTGCCAGCTTTATTTGACAGAATCCAAGAGCACTGACTGCATTTGTTTTCCTCTGCAAACATATACTATTTAGGGATTGATCAAGTCTATTTTTGTCACAGAACAACATAATTACCCTAGAATTGTATTAGAATCTCCAGCAGGTAACTGGCACATCCCTGTACCCACAGTACAAGGTCGTTTTAACATAGTAAAGATTTTTCTTCTTAAATATACATTTCTGCCAAAGACAGCCTCTATTTATTCTCCTAGAATTCTTCAGTGTGCATTGTACATCATCTTGATCACATGTATAAGCTACTGCACTGAAACTTCAAAATCCCGAGAGACAAGAGGACAGAAGATTGACTACAGAAGCTAGTACCCTTGCAAGTGCACAAACCACAGAATTATTATTTCTTCCATTCAGGCATGTAAGGCTTGGCTATGCAAACACAGGAGTAGATGTTCATTCCTAATGGTACTGCATGAGCTGCTGTAAAATAGGCTCTAGAGGAAGAGCAGCGAAGCTGACGTGCTATAAGAAAATCTCAGGTATTGCATAATTGATATCTCTCTAGAGCTACTACATGTTAATGGGTGGTATAGAAAAGCACAGAAATACCAGCTCTCTTCTGAATATTTCATCAGGGACATCCATCTCAGAGTTCTTACCAACTTAGGGACAATTGTGTTAAATTCGTTTATAAAGTAAACTCTGTGAAATGCATTTCAGATGAATCACTCTGCCAGGCTACCTAAATTTAAACAAACAAACAAAAAAAAAAAAAAAAAAAAAAAAACAGGCAGAATTGTGCAAATGAGTCTAAAAGCACCAGCCACGCCAATGGGTAGTGCCCTTCTGCTTGACTGACAAGCATGCAGACACTTGTCCATTGAAAAAAGACAATTTACCCTACAGTTTTTATTACTTATTTCACCTCAGTGAAGTAAAATAATGAAAGAGATTAAGCTAATCTGATGCAATGGGAAGCAAAACCAAAGGTAGTCTCTTAGCCTGGAAAATTTTTTAAAGTGGGTACAGATCTATGTGGGAGGCCATAGTAATCACCATCATTCTGATTTGTTTGTTTGTTTGTTTTTTAAATTTTTTGCATTGTTAACTATTGCCTCAGGAAAACGCAATTGATTGCAAGGCCTTTCTCCTGCCCTTCTCATGTAGACATAAAGCTAACCAGTGCACTAATTTCTAGCAGGTGATCCCTTTCAGACTCTACACAGAGCAATGGCTACTAATCTAACACATTATTTTGTTCAGTGAGCAAGGCCGCCTCTTAGCAATTCATAAGATGAAGAAAGATTCCTATTATATCAAAGCATTATCAAGACATAGGAGTGGAAACCATCCAGCTTTACTATAGTATTTTAATGAAACACAAGTCCAGATGCTATACAACTGAAAGAATATGGACAGAATAGGAGGATCCTATAGGATTAAAATATTGCTTAATTCCTGCAAAACCATATTTTGGACCTTTATACACAGGCTGGGTTCTAACTGCTTATATTCAGGATTCTTGTAGATGAAAAAAAATAGGCAATCACTTCACAAACTCCCACTGCAATCATATGTGTTGGAATTTGTGAGCAAAATACAGTCAAAAACAGCATCTATTTCCATCTGCAAAAGGAAAAAAAGATATTTCTACATTTCTGGAGAAGTTTTGAAAAAAGACCTGTAGCAAAACAACATTGCTGATTAATGCCTTGCTAAAAATGTATTTTTCAGAGGACTGTTACTGACATAAGCCTTACAAAGAAGGAGCTTTAAAGCACAAAGAGAGAAATGAAAGAGTCTATCTTGTTTGTTTGGAAGAAAGTTGGGCTCCTTTTCAGTAATAATGGAAGGAGATCAGCATAGATCTCAGTGTGCTGCTGAACTGAAAAACATATGTGCCCCGTTCAGGCAGCCATCATCATGGATCAGTGCTTTTTCCTACAATAGCCATTCCCATCAATATAAAACTGAGTCTCCAAGAGTTAACTAGTACAGATCTTCATAATAACACCATCAGTAGCAACAGACAAATTCATAATCTAATGAATCTCTTACCACAGTTAGACAGGGCCTGGCA
This sequence comes from Bambusicola thoracicus, assembly GCA_002909625.1. NCBI lineage: Eukaryota > Metazoa > Chordata > Aves > Galliformes > Phasianidae > Bambusicola > Bambusicola thoracicus. The sequence continues at coordinate 11,783 of PPHD01020048.1, forward strand.
TTCACTCTGTAACACTACAATGCCCTAGAACTTCCTATCAATTTATTCACTTTATTACTATATAAAACATTAAATAGTCTACCTTCTATTTACCATGTCTTCTGGGAAAGGCTTACAGCTATTACTGCTCCCTGCATTCAGTCCATGTCTATGGGAAAGGAGCACAACCTGTATGGGCAGGCTACAACATATTTAAGATTTTGCATTCCATCTCATACCAACTCCATACTGCTGTGGTAATCTGAACACATTTTGCACAAGAGGGGAACATATGGGCCACTTCTGTTTTGTTCATTTTTGTTTCCAAAAGCATCTCCTAGGGAGAACAGCTTTGTGCACACTGCTGTTCAAAACACTCCATCCCAACAAGAAAACATAATAACAAGTGAACAACTGCTCACTGCTCTATAGAAAAGATTTTAAATGGAGCCTCTTTCAGTGGAAACAATAAAGAGAACTCAAGATATCCAAACTGACGAAAGCATGGCCAGAAAATTACTGAATTTAAGAAGACATTTCTCAGAATTAGGAATGAACTGGCAGGTCAAAAGTGAAAAAAAAAATGCAGTGCTGCATATTGCATCTTCTTATGACAGATGGTTTGAAAAGGATTAATGAGGTGAGTTCTGACTTTCTAGGTTGCAGTTAATACTTAACCTCCAGCCAGCAGACACCACTAAGGTTTTTACACCTGAGTTGATAAAGAGGTCTGTCTAATTGAACTGTTGAAAAAACTGTGCTAATTGGAAGAGCATCTTTCAAAGGAGAAAAAAAAAAAAAAAAAAAAAGTAGATTAAAAAGAAGTATAGAGACCTTGTCACAACACTGGTATGGAACTGGTTTTATGGATAAAGAGATTCTTTAAGAAAGAAAAGACAAATTCAATCTTTTTCTTCTCTTTAAAAAGCTATGATTAGGAAAGGCACACAGACTGGATGAGCTTATTTTATGCCAGTCAAATGAAGGAAAAGAGAAATATCAGTAAGAGGAAAAGTTTTACTTCACTTCTACACAATTTTAGACAATTCTTTACAATGGGAATAAAAAAAATTCTCTTTCAAGAAAAAAAGAAAGACTCAAAATAACAAGAAATCTTCCTCTGCAATAATTAAACTTTTCATTGCACTTAGGACATCACAGAAGTTGCTTGTGTGATGTAAGTAACAGACACGGCATGTTGTCACCCCTGGTTTAACACAGGAAAAAAATCCATTCCAGACAAACAGATCACATGTTACAGGATTCTTTTTGTTTGTTTGTTCCAAAAAATCTTCGCTATTACTATGCTTTGTGTAGCAATAAAATGGCTTCTTCAATGCTAACAAAGTACAAACAAGCTCATCACCTCACTGCTATTGAGTATTGTTGTTCTTAATGATATGAAGTTTAAAAGAAGATGGCATAACCAAATCAGGGATTGTTTGTGGTAGCATCAACTGATAATGTTTACTGACCACAAACATTGCCCTGCAACTTTCCATAAGTCATTTTACACTGACACTTTTCAGCAGGAAATTCTGTTATTTTAAAGAAATCTGGAGTTGCACTCAGTCTTCAGTCTGCCTGTGGACTCCAGGTTCCTTCACAAAGAACTCAGGGCTATGTTAAGGTACAGGCTTCACAAACCAACAGTTTTCCAGAGATCAGCATCCAGTACTGGGCATCTCTTGTTACCTGGGAGTCCTCACACCAAGGGCTTCTGTACATACCATTATAGACGCCCAAATGAAGAATGACAGAGATGCATTTTTCCACATTTTTGTGCCTAATATCTAGCTTTCTGGATACCCAGAGTGGACATCCAGCAAAGTGCTTTCTGCCCCCTTGCAGATAAGGCCCCTCATAGCACACTCATCCATCCAACATTGTTAGCCCAACAGAAATGCTATCTCGTCTTCTTTGCCTAGAGTACAGAAGGCGATGGCTGTTTCTAAGGCTTTTAAAATAATAATAAATTATAGGTAATACACATACAATTTATATTAAAAAAACATACCATATATTTTTTGTATTTTACTTTTTTATTTTTTGTTTTAATTTTTAT